>MU106825.1:0-59084 GCA_012274485.2 Sinapis alba | reverse complement strand
CCAGTTGATACATGGGATGAGCTTTCCATGCTGATGCGGAGACGCTTTGTTCCTGACCATTACCACCGGGATCTACATCACAAACTCAGGCGTTTGCTTCAAGGTTCTAGATCAGTTGAGGACTATCACCAAGAGATGGAGACCTTGATGATCAAAGCTGATGTAGACGAGCCCTTAGACGCCACCATGGCCAGATTTCTTACCGGGCTCAACCGGGACATACAAGACCGCATGGAGCTGGAAGACTATGACAGCATGGAGCAGATGCTACACAAGGCCGTGCTGATCGAACAACAAGTCAAGAGAAAGGGTCTCTCTAAACCAACCTTTGCTTCTAAACCGACCTTTGCTTCCAAGCCAAATTATCAAGACAAGGGTAAGTCTTCTTCCACAACAAATACAACTTTTAAGACTAATGTCCCTGCTCGTGTTGATAGAGAAAAGAAAGAAGAGGCTACCAAACGAACCAGAGACATCCAATGCTTTAGGTGTCATGGCCTTGGCCACTATGCCAACCGATGTCCAAACCAAAAGGTGATGGTGCTCTTGGAGAATGGAGAAGTCGAATCTGAAGAAGAAAAGGAGGATATCGGACCAGTGTATGATGATGATGAAGAGGAAGAAGCAATTGACTTCCCAGTTCATGGTCCCCTTCTTGTTACTAAAAAAACTTTGGACGACACCTTTGATCCCAACTTTGATGAGGAGGCCGATGGCGTGATCGATGAGTTTTGCTCAACCTTTGTGGAGAGTTCTGATCCGATCTATGATGAGGATGTTTTTGATGAGCCGAGCCAAGGTTCACTACTGGTTACTAGGCGTGCCCCAGTAGCTGAGCCATCCTTTTTCATCAGCAAGAAAACCCAAGGTGAATCTGAAAACAATGTAGAAAAGCTTAAAGATTTTTCAGATTTTCTACCAATTTTTGATGAGTATGATAAAAAACTAATGAAAGGTTTGATCACTTGTGAGGATAAATGTGATCTTCCTTCTCTTGAACCTGATCTTGTGTTTAAAATTGCTAATGAAGAGTCTAACAGACTAACCTGTTTTGAGCCGGAGCTTCCGAGCAGTCTTGTTCTTAGTTCACAGGATTTTGAGGAGGAGTCATTCAACCATCCACATTATGGACGACTTCCTGGCACTAGGACACCTTTGGATGATGATTTTGATCCTATCTTTGATGAGGAGGACGAGCCTGGTCCAGTCTTTGATGAAGAAGCAACAATGATCACATCCATCGCCATGGAGAGTCATAATTGCTTTGATCCTGGCACAGCTCTTGTCCCTTTGTCTCCAGATCTCCAAGAGCACTGTGAGAACATTTCTCTGATTAATTCTCTGCCTTACATGTTTGTCAAGGTCAGTTCTCATGATGTAATTCGTTTTGGTCTTGACAAAATGAAAGAGTTTTGTGTTTCAAAATCTGTTTTTGAAACCATGTTTAATTCTTTTCAAATCTTTAAACCTGATGAACTCCTTGATCAACAACGTTTTCAAAATGTCAAAGGCATCAAATCTGGAATTATTTTGAGCTTTGATCAGTTCTTGGAACATAACAAAGATTTTCATTGTCTTGAAAAGTCTCTTGAACTTGAATTGCAACAAACTGATTTCTGTCCTACAAAATCGTTTGATTCTTTTGTTTTCAAAAGAGATGGTTCTGATCTGAGTTCTTATAAACATTCATTGATCACTGGTGGTGTGTTTGCACCCCCTCTTGTATTGGGCGAAATTTTGACTAAACAGTTGCTGGAAAATAAATTACTTGAAACTGAAAATGATTTTTGTGATCTTGATCTTTGTGATTTTATTTTGCAGCCTGATCTCTTGAGTCCTGAAACTGATAGAACTTGGCATTTTCTGAGATCATTTCGTGATCATTGTGTTGTATTGAGCCTTGATGATATCGTGGTCTACAACACTTTCTTTGAAAAACATCTTGAGTCTTTGATATTTGATTCTCAATCTGAACTTAAGCTTGTGTGTTCAGATGTTGAGAAGGATAGGCATGTTCTGAAAATAACTAATGTTGCTGCATGCCTTGACACTATTCTGGTCTATAATGTCTACTTTGATGTGCATCTTGATCAGCTGAAACTTGTGCTACTTGTTCATGAAAACAAAATCTTGATTTTTGAGTTGAACAAGTACTTGTCTTGCACATATGATCCTGGTCTTTTAGTTTCTGTTTTGAGTATCCAGGAAAGACGGGTTCAGCCTCTGAGGAATGAAAGAATTGACCTTAACCAACAGCCTGAGATTTGGAGCTGCACTGTTGTCCAATCTGGCTACCTTGGAGATGCCAGCGACAGAGGTTCAGTCCAAGGAGAGTATCTCGACTTTCAGAAGGTATTTCATCATGAATCCAAATTTCCTGGAAGGCCAACTCACCAGGGATTCACTGAGGTCTGGAATCACATGAAACGCTTTGCGGATGAAGGAGTTATGAATTTTCCAAACCGGAGGTTCTCCAGTCCAACAATCTGCGAGTACCAGATTTCCCAAGGATATCTAGGCCCAGAAAAGAATTGGCCTGAGCCGAAACCGATCATAGGATTCCAGATGGATCTCTCATCTTTCCAGAAAGACCAATATCAGGAGAAATGGCCACGAAATTATGAAGTTATGATCTATTTTTCAAAACCGGTCAAACCAGTTCTACACTTGCCTCATTTGGAAGCTAACCGATTCAGTCAGCTTCAAACCCGACATTGGCGACCTGGAGATAAATCTATACATTCAGGAAGTTTCTCTCCAAATTTCTTCTTTATTGAATTTTACATGTTTTTAAAATTCTTTTTGTCTGACTCATTTTCTTTTGAATCAGGTAAAATGGATTTGAGGACAAATCCTTTTGAAGAGGGAGAGTATGATGTGCCCCAGATCGAACTGATCGAGCTGAATACTCTAGTGAGCTGGACTGACACTATCCTGGACGATATGAGCAGGACTGACACTCACTTGGACAAGCTGAGCAAGTTGGTTCAATCTTCTGAGCTAGTTCGACCACCCGACCACCCGAGAAGCAACAAAGACATACATTCACTGTTTGAAGCATATCTTCTAAACCATGATGTTTCTTCGCGTGAAACTGCTTGCATAATGTTCTCAACTTAATTATGAAACTCCTCGAAGAAGAATAAGATCAAACGGAGTTCAGATGTGGGAGTTATGCCATTTACAAATCAGGTGATCTTCAGTTCTCGCGAATTCGGGCTGTGTGGATCGTCCCGTGTGTGTCCTTGTCCTTCCCAGCATGGAACTGCACGAACAGAATGAACCTGGACACATCATGAACCTGGACAGTCAATGAATCTTGCCAAGTCTCCCTCAGTTTCCGAACTTTGACTAGTCTTGGTCAAATTTCTATTTTCTATGTCTTGTTTTCATTCATTTCTATTTTCAATGTTGTCTTTTCCCACAACATTCTTTATGTTTCTTTGACTCACAAACCTTATAAATAAGTGAGTATCCCATGAATAAAAATACACATCGATTTTCTTACTTCTCTTTTGAGTTTTCTCTCATTGTTCTTTGCTTAGAACATTCATACTTCTCTTGGTGAGGTCATCTCCAAGTGAATCACTTCGTTGAGTTGGACCGGTGCGTCACATCTGGCAGCCTTCGAATCTCTGGTAGTATCTTTGGGCTATTCCGCAACCCATTGTGTCACCCCTCGATCCATCAGTTCTCAATCCTTCCGGATCTGAGTCCATATCATCCATACCGAAAGAGTGATCCTTATTTTGGTTCTATCACACTGTTCACGGGCCCCATTGACACGTGTCGATCCGGGATTAGTTATTTTTTTTTTTTTTTTTAGAGAAACAGAAAAAACAAATTTTTTTTTTTTTTTTAAATAAGAGACCCCTTTTAGGGTCTCTAGGATAATCATGGTCTTATGTTGCCTAATTAAGAACTGGTGATTGCACTGTTTGTGGGCTCCACTGATACGTGGCGGCCTGCAATTAGTTCATTTATTATTATTTTTTTTAAAAAAAAAGAAAAAATCAGAAAAAAATTAAGCACCCCTATAGGTGCTTAGGGTTGACCGTTGATGGTGCTCTTAATTGCTTCTCACAGCAACATTTTTTTGTGGGCCATTGTCTATGTAGTATGGTTTAAAATAAAAATGTAATTGATTAAAAAAAATTCATTAAATAGATAAATATACATTTATAACTATAAGGTTAACTATAAGGATATAATTTTGAGGGTAGAGTTTCAAATATTAAAAAATTTAAAATGAAAAGAGTTAATTTGAATTTTTAGGACTATTTTATGATTAAAAAAACTAAAAATTGCTAAAAAGAATTACTCTTGATTTTAACAACAATTGTATATATCTCTGTTTTTATAATATTTATAAAATTATTTTTTTTTCTAGAAACAAAATTTATATATTTTTAAAGAGAGCTTCTTATTTAAAACAATTAAATAAATAAATTATATCTTAACAACATATTTATCTTCAACTAGAATATATATTATAATTGTTAAATTTTCGAATTTTAATTTTATCTATCGATAATTTCTTATTAAATTAGGGTAAACATAGCTTATCATGTATATAAGACAGGCAGATTTACGAGAAGAAAAAAAGAATATATTTTCCTAATTATCCCAAGTTATTTTATCCCACTATATAAGATTGGATCAGAGTGATTAAAAAGAGAATAAAGTCTAAAAGCTCCTCAATAATCATGTTTTCTTGGAATTAAAATAATTGTTCTTAAGAATGCAACAAGGTCCGCCGATCACCACCTCCACCGGTATGAATACCGAATCACTGGAGAGCAAGATAACCACGGATCCTCCATCTTTCTCGTCGATTCCAGATGAGATAGTTGTAAGCTGCTTAGCCCTCTTATCTAAGTCATACTACCCTCAACTCTCCCTAGTCTGCAAGACCTTCCACTCTATCATCTTATCCCATGAGATCCTCATTGAGCGGCGTCACTACAAAACACAAGAAAACTTCCTTCATGTCTGCTTACAGTGTCCCGGTCGTCGTCTTCCTTCCTGGTTCACCCTTTGGATAAAACCTGATCAAACCCTAATCAATCAGGAGGATGCCAAGTGTACCGGAACTACTATGTTGGTACCAATACCTTCTTCATATTCTCCTTGTGAACCAACGTCATATATTGGTATGGTTGGTTCAAAGTACTACAAGATCATACAATACAGCATATCTCCCGTGCCATCTCCCTTGCGGGTCAAGGGGAGTGGCTTCACATGGCGTGAAGCCCCTAGGATGAAACTGGCTCGGAAGAATCCGGTTGCGTGCATCCTCGATGAGAAAATATATGTAATGGGAGGTTGCAATGTGTATGAATCCAAAAACTGGGCTGAGGTGTTCGACCCAAATACGCAAACTTGGGAGTCTTTACCTGACCCTGGCCCTAGGCTCCGCTCTTCTTTAATTAAGATAATTTACGCGAGAGAGGGAAAAGTTTACGTTAGTAGCAGCGAGAAGAAAGTTTATTTTTATGATCCAAAGGAATTGAGATGGGGCGTTGCGGCAAAGGCACTCAAGGTTGAGAGAATGTGTACTATAGCGGATGTTTTGTACGCTTGTGGTGATGATAACTATTTACGGTGGTATGACACAAAGTTGGAAGAGTGGAGAGTGGTCAAAGGATTGGATGTATTGGGTTGTAATTGTTGTGCTAATGCTCTTGCCGTAGCTAATTACGGTGGGAAACTCTTAACATTGTTGGACAAGAAGCAGCATAATAAGTGGTATAATACGAACATTTGGTGCTTGGTGATTGCACTTGAAAGACGCAATGGTGATGACGATGTTTGGGGAATTGTTGAGTGGTCTAGTGTTGTGCTTACAGTTCCCAGTGCATATGTTTTCTTGCGTTGTCAAGTGGAGACAGAGTGAAAAAATTTGATTTTGTTTACACCAGGCCAGTAGTCTTTTTATTTATTTATTGACATTGTTGCTTTTAGTTTTAATTCTTTGATAAAGCAGTCTTTTTAAATAAACTATACTATGCTTAATTAAATTTTTGGCAAACATCAACCGGTAAGATATCTCATCATGGTTCTGCTTAAACAAAGAACAATTGTTTTGGCATAAAGTTACTAATCACCACTCTTTAAGTACCCAAATACTGTTTTGCCTTTTGTTAATACTTAATAATCTTGAATGTCTAGTTATTACTTCATTATTTGATTCAGCCTAAACGCAATCTGAAACTGTAGAAGACATGTTTACAATTACAAGAGTGGCTAGTGGATCTTTCTAACAAAAACAAATTTCAGAGAGGGAATACTTTCTTGTGCTTGAAATATAACACAAAACCAAAATACAAAACCCACATCCAGTTTTTGGTATTCACTGTTTGAAATTTATTCATCCTCTTCAATTCACAAATATAGGAGTTGTATGAAACATTCAGTAAGGCAGGCATCTCTCATTCATACTTTTCAATTTAAATACATCAAAAACTTGAAAACATATGTTCTGGTGATGAAACCAACAAAGTTATACAAATGGTTTATTACTTCCATGTTTTTATTTGATTGTGCGTTTATAAAGGTTGCTTTATCGGTGATCAAGACAGCACAGTTTCATCACCCTTGTGGAACTTATCCATGGCCTCTTTGAACTCAGGTATTGCGGATTCACGTAGATTCACCAAAACCTTAAACCCACTGTCCTTACTTCCAGCTGCAGCAGCATCATCAGAATATGGCAAGAAAAAACATGGCTCCATGCTTCCAAGCAACTTGTACGATAGTGGCAAAACCGTCACAGGTCCTCCCCATCCAAAATCCACCGTTGAATGTCCCAAGTATCGCCAGTCAGTGAAACCAGTCACTCCTGTTTCATATAATCCCCAAAAAAGCATGAAACTTTGTTTAGATTTTTTTCAAGTTTCCAATAACAAACCGTGATGTTTTATCTACCTGAACCGGCATTGATCCCATCTTTGTGGTGTAGCTCTTGGAAGTCAATAAAGGAGCGAACGTATTCATCACTTGCGTTTGATTTGCTCTGTTTTATAAGCTCTGCTGTTTTCCAAATAGGTTGCTCAATGAGCTCTCCAGCTTTGATCTGAGCATACATTGGCACACATCCGTTTCCCCAGTAGCCTTTAGGCAAAGGTGGATTCATCAACCTCCTTATGTTTATCGAATACACATACTTCACGTTCTCATCTTCCTCAATCTTCGCAGCTCTTACTCTGCATTTCGAAAACTTTCTCTTGTTTCAGACAAGAAAACTTGATCAAAAGAAACAAAAGAATGTTAGTAACTTACTTTGCACGCCAAATGTAAGCACCTAGGGCTTCGAACGTGGTGAAATTCAAACCCGATTTCTCTAGCAACAAAGCCTTGAAACGATCCAAAGACTCGTCTGTCACGAGGAAGCACTCTCTTTTGACCTCTCCAATGTCTTGTCCGTAAGGATCGAAGTCTTTGTTAAGGGACAAGAAGTCACGAACCGGAGCTCCAACCCAAGGCTTGTCTCTTGGACCAAGAAGACGTGCTCTGTCCCAAACCGGTTGGATAGAAATCTGAGTCGCTCCTCGAGCTAGTTCGGCCATGGCGTTGAAGAACAGACTCGAACCTAAACCGTCGCAGATCGCATGGTGAAGCGACGCTCCTAGAACCCAACCACCACACTGAAACGTCGTGACCTGGAGGATACAGGGGTTGAGCATTCCTTCCTCCCGGGTCGGATCCGGTACCAATCTCTCGACGAAACCTGGATCGGGTCCATCTAAATACCCTACGGACTCGAGCGTGCAGTTAACAGAGGCGTTGACAAGAGGGACGCTTTGACCGGCGCTGCAGAATAGTTCAAAGCGGTTATCGGACTCGGAGCGGCGGAGAGAGCCAGCAAGTGGGTAGTAGTGAACTAGAGCGGCGGAGAGTGAGGCTGAGACGACGGAGGATGGGGTTTTTCCGGCAACGGAGGAAGAAGAGGAGTAGACACGGAGGTAACGGAAGCTGACGTTGAGGTTGTTATCGTTGTCCAGATGAGAGAGGGGTAGTGTTTGGTCGTTGAAAGAAGGTTGGTGAGAAGGATGAACCAGGGCTATTTCTGTAACTTCAAGTGTCGCCATGTGGACAGTGTTTAGCCTTTGGTTTGGTGGGTGTAGTGTTTGGTCTTAACAAAATAAACTTTTGGGGACAGTTTTATAAAATCAAATAAAAAACGCAAGATCAATGCCGTGTGGCCAGCTCATGAATCCATTCAACTACCAAACAGTCAAGTTCCATGACCATACTCTCACCTACAACGTTTTCAAACGTTAATTATTATGTAGTCTGTCACTCATACCATCATTCATTTTATGGTCGAGTTTTGTACGCATCTGTTAAAATATTAATTCAAAATATTGTTGGACTATATTCAATCATACTTGTCTTCTTTGTTTTCTCCTCCACAAGTTAGTTCTCACCAAATAACATTTTGAAAAATATATTTTGGATCAAATCCTAGTTGAAAAAGTGTGATATGTGTACGGACCAAGTAGGTATCGATGTCTTTGCAAGAAAAAAAACTGTATAAACAACAGTCATTACTAAAGTTGTGTATAAAAAAAAATCTTTAACAGAAACCATGCATGTTGTTTGTTAGGCGAAGTCCAATGGTGGTAATAGCATCTAGTGGGACATCTTATATATTAAAAAAATAAATATAATATGACATACGAAAGAGAACAAGAAAATTTCTTAAAACAGAACTTTCCAGATACCCTTAAGAACATGTGAGCACATATGAACGTCTTTGATTGAGCAGTTTTCAGAAGAAGAAAAATTAACAAAAATTAAGATAGTTATAAAAAAAATTCTTAGTTTAACTCAAGAAGTAATGTTGATGAAGTTTAAAAGTCACTTAATTGGAATGACATCTAAGACAAAACTAATGTTTTTTATTTAATCTTGGGGTATCCCAGACTCATGGAGAGACCTAGACTAATTTTCAAAGGGATAGTGCGGTTCATAGATGGATTTTCACTTCAGATATTCAAATGAACCATAACATAGACCAATATCCGCTTAGCCACAAGGTGAAGTGTATTGAAATGTCTTCAAACCCAAGCTGCTTAACAATCCTAAAGTCCGCCTACCAGAATTTTGTTATTGTTGGGTTACATTCAATCATTCGTCATAACCTTTTGATAATTTTTTAAAAAATAACAGAATTTTGTTAAGTCACTAGTTACTAGTTAGAGTATTCATTATGAATAAACTGATTTTAGTTCATCTGTTCAAATCTTCGATCCAAAGGTCAAAGAACAATTTTATACTGAGTTTGGCACCACTAATTTTCTAGTCGCTTCACTGATGCTGATCCAAAAATTAATATTACTAGAATTTTAAAAGTCCACACACATTAGTGAAATACTGAATTTAGATTTTGAAGTAATTCTGAACTTTAGTTTTACAGCTCAACTTTGGTCTTAGATAATACATATGTAACCGGCTTTTAGCTAATTTAATTGCTAGCTTGACAAATGCATTAAAATCATATTTGTAGTTACTATAAATGTTTTCTTATTCTAATATAAAATATTTAAAACTCAAATCTTTCAAAACAAAAACATAAACTTTTGTTTAAGTTATTTTAATCTCCAACTTTTAAAAATTGTCAATTTTAAACTTCAACATTTGTTGACTAAGCCGTTTTAGATACATGAAAAGTTAAACCGTTATTTCTATTAACCGTTATTTCTATTAACCGTTTGACTTTTCATATATCTAAAACAGTTTAATCAACAAAAATTGATGTTTAAAATGGACAGTTTAAAAATAAATAAAAATAAAACAGTTAAACTAAGTTGAAAGTTATTTTAGCTTTTTATGTAAGTTAAGGGGTTTTAAGCTATTTTCTCCTTATAATTTGGAGAAAATCAGTTTGTAATTTAAATTCTTATGATTCTAGCACAAAATTATAATTTGGTAGGAATTTAATATTATAAAATAGTTTTTGTTGGAAATTAGATCATCTTCACAAAATTTCAAAAGAGCTAGAAAAATTAAAGTTTTGCAGAGAGCATTTATAAACGAACTGGATACTAAAGCCATCAGCAATGGTTGAGTTTTTATTAGTGTTCTCACTATTTTAAAAATAAAATAAAATAAAAAGCAAGAAAACAGTGAATAAAGAGTGGGAACAGCTCTTAAAAAAAGCAATTATTAGAATTTTGAGAGTTTTCTTATTATTTTCAGTTTCTGTTAATTATTATTTTTAATTATTAAATTTATTTTGTTGAGAGTACCACTAGAACTTATACCATTGCTAATGTTGTAAGAGCATTTCCATCAGAGAAAAAACTCAAAATACATAATTAAATATAAAAATATTATTATTTAAAAATATTTTAATTAGATAATAAAATTTTAATAATTGTTAGAGAATAGAGAATGTGTGAAGAGACCTCCTCACACCTTTTTCTTATATTTTTTAATAATTTATTTTTCTTAATTGGTTTATTTATTTAGAACTCTATCTAGAACTCACAGTCTGACTAAATTCTGGTCAAAGACTCAAAGTAACATGTGCTTTTAGCTACCAATGTGTTTAGTAGTTTTTAAAAGAGCTAGTTTTGCTGGTGTTTACCTAACTGTGTAAGAAAAAAAAAATTGATTAGATCTTTTGTGGAGTTTTTTATATATTCTTTCAACTATTAGTAGGTCAAAAATACTTTGTTTTGTATGTTTAAAGTTGAAAAATATTTAAGGTTACATCTAGTCTGTAGTCAGAAACTCTAATCTATGTCTCCGCGATGGCACTTATTGTGCCATAGTCATAGCACATCCAGCAATACCTATAGCACATCTTACAACTTTATATTAGAGTGACAATTTTCAAATATCAGTAAATCGTAAAAAGCGTAAGAGTTACTCATGATGAAAGAAAATATCGAAATACTAGCCACTTTAAAAATAAAATAAATACTAGCCACTTTCAAGCTACTCATATTTTACTATCAAGTGGAGGAAGGTTTATCTGATTGACTGAATTAAGTTATAAAGTATTATAAGTAGATATTTTTTGTTGACTCTTTCGAGAAGCGTGGAGCGGGACTGGATTAGACCAGAGCGGGGGATGGTTTAAACTTTAAAGTAATGTTTTTAAATAGTCACAATTATTAAAGTACTATATCAGAAAATGCTACTTTCAGAAAATTTTATTAGAAAGTGGTGTTAAAATACTACTTTTCGATTTCGTTCACAAAAATCTCAATAATATGTTCTTGTTTATACAAATTGTTCATAATAAAAGTTTTTCTGGAAATGGTTAATCCACAATATCTGACTCTTTTTTAAAGTAGAATGAGTACAACTCTCTTTTCCACGAGCAATATTACAGTTTATTGAAAAATAATTATCTCTGAAAAAATGTGAATCTCGATGAAAAATATATTTACTCATATGAAACCTTTTATATAAAAAACTCTGATATGATACTAAATGAGACCACATGGTAAGATGCTTCTAGAGAGATATATGTTAATTCTAAATTGGAAAAAAAATGAAGAGGGACAATGTCTAATATCATTTTATATAAATATACATATGATGGTTGGTTATAGTAACTCACATCACACTATCACATCTCCAAGAGTCGAAACATAAAAAAAAATGTCTCATCGTGTGATCTTCTCATTGCTTTCACTCATCCTTCTCTACCAAGCAAATGCATCAAAGTCTTACGAGCCAAAGGTTCAAGCATTTCTGCACCCTATTTACAAAGACAAGACCACAAATCTCTACTCCTTACCTTTGACCATTGGCTCGAACCTCCGCAGCCGTAACTTCCTCATTGACCTCAACGGAGCAGCGCCGCTATTACTAAACTGCGCCACCGCCGCCAAATCCACCTCCTACCACTCCATCAGATGCGGCTCCACAAGATGCATATTCGCAAACCCAAACTCCTCATGTCCCAAGAACACAACCAATAAGCCCATGTGTCGTAAAAACGTCTCAACATCGTTGACTGATCGACCAGTCAACGCTAGGCTCCTCCGAGACACCGTTGGCTTACTATACACAACTAATGGAGTATACTCTATGGACAGTGAAAAGATCTCTACGTTGACTTTGACTTGCACTGACGATGCTACTGCCTTGAAACCTATCCCTAAGGCTTTCGCTGGATCCATTGGTCTCGCTAACAACCACTTATCTATTCCCTCGCAGCTTATCTCTATGTATAAGCTTCCTCTGAAGATGTCTCTTTGCTTGCCTTCCACGGAAGGTATGAAGTCTTATCACAATGGTGACTTTTGGATCGGTGGAGGTCCTTTTTTCTACCTCCCTAACCTTAAAGATGCATCTAAGATCTTTTCCTCGACGCCTCTGATTGGTAATAACAAAAATGAGTACTTAATCGATGTGAAGTCCATCCAAGTCAGTGGAAAGACTATTCCTATACTCCATGGACCTACAAAGATATGTACTTTGGCTCCTTACACGGTATTGCAAAGCTCCATTTACAAGGCTATGCTCACAGCTTTTGTCGGAAATGTCAAGATGGCTAAAGCTCCGGCGGTGAAGCCTTTCAGTGCGTGTTTCCAGTACTCCAATGGAGGGAGTGGAGTTCCAGTGATCGACCTGGTGATGAGTGGTGGGGCTAAGTGGACGATCCACGGGTCGAATTCTCTGGTGAAGGTTAGTAAAGATGTGGTTTGTTTAGGGTTTGTGGACGGAGGTGTGAATGCGAAGAACCCGGTTTTGATCGGAGGTTTTCAGATGGAGGATAATTTGGTGCAGTTTGATCTCAAAGATTCCAAATTCTCTTTCTCTTCTTCTCTTTTGCTTTATAACACGTCTTGCTCAGTTTCTAGGTTATTTGGTATGTAATGCACATTATCGATAATCGATGTTGTGAAGGGATATATATCATTTTCCTTTCAAATAAATTAATTGCCAACGATATGTAAGTTGATGTAACACTGTCGATATGTTGAATTTCGTTAAGAAAGTACACCAGATCTTGCAACGATATTTTATTTTTCACTCCACAATAAAGTAAAAATAGATTTACTCAAATAAATTGGTTTTAATTTGGAAGCCCATAACAAACCCGAATATAATATGATATTAGAGTCTAGATTCTAAATCCCTTAAACCCCTAATTAATATAACCCTTCATGACCAAGTATAAAAGTCATAATTAACCATACCCGACCATGTATAAAAATCGTAATTAACTCGTTCGATCGAATATAATTGTCTTAAAGTTCTGAGATTTCTGGCCGTTAAGAGTCATCATCTCGAAGAGAGATATTAGAGATATTATATCTCACAATGGAAATTCTAAAAGACACTAATTAATATATAAATGGTTAGGACCAATCCACTTATTACCAATTGGTTTTAAGTTGGAAGCCCGTAACAACCTTGAATTTAACACTACACTAAATAAAATAGCATTATAACAAAGTCAATTTATTATGGAGTTACTTTATTTTTAGAAAAGAAAAATTTATATTGAAAATGCTGTAAACAGCTTCTTACGAAATAACCGAACAAAAACACTGACACTTGAGAAAAAAGAGATATTTTGATGAATATTATCGAAGGCAGTGTTGCCAAGGAGCAAAGCTTTTCAAGGGTGAAATTATCTTCATCTTTCCATAGTTCAAAAAAAGAATTATCTTATCTTTCCACTTGATCACACATAGAGGTTCTATCTCAATCAGTTTGGGTTACTGTGCAATACTGCTAACATTCTATGTTAGAACACCATTAAGGGGAGGTGCTTATTTTGGGGTGCTTAAAAGTTTTTTTTTTTTTTTTGTTCTGAAAAAAAAAAAATTAAAGAAATCAATCGCGGACCGTCACGTGTCAGTGGGGCCCGCAAACAGTTCAAGCAACCAACTCTTATGAAGCCTAAATAAGCACCCCATTTCTCTCTCTTTCTTCCTTTTCCCCTTAAACACCCCTTTAAGCAACTCCCATTAAAGATGCTGTTAGTATCTTTGGTTCATTTTGTTGTAAAAGCTCTTCTTCTGGCTACAGTCTAAACGGGCCATAGCCAACCCAAGATGGTTTTGTAAAATATCCCCTACAGAGATTTTTATGGGTGTTGGAGCTAGATTAGTTGAGTTTTTGGGATTAGAATAACCCATGCAATTAAATTTATATATATCAACAATCCTAAGAAAATTTCTTGTATAAAAACTTATTAAAAAAAAATAATTAATATGGCCATACAATCAGAATCAACGGGAAATAGATATTTTCCAGAGGGTGGTTAAAAGTCCAAGTCCGTTAATAAACAAGGCAAGAAGTAGATCACCTTTCCCCACTCTCATTTAGTGTACAAACAACGATGGCTCATGACTCATGACTTACTCATTATCCCATCCCCTTCCAATTGTCAATTAACTGTTTTTTCTTCTTGTCGTCTGTGTCAGTGGGGAAACATTTGTCTCTAATATAACTTTTCCAAAATCAACAGAAAGATAAGTAGAAAGGTGTATTCGAGCTCTCTTGCATGGCTTCTCTAGATTCTCATGTGTTGGTGAAGAGCTTCTTTTTATATACTCTTTTAGTCACTTCCGTTAACTCGGAAACCAAGTGCCTAAGCTTCCAGTCAATCATTAGTTTCGGTGATTCAATTACCGATACAGGAAACTTGATAGGTCTCTCTACTCCAAACGAACTTCCTGAATCCGCGTTTCCGCCTTACGGAGAAACCTTCTTCCACCATCCAACAGGCCGTTTCTCCGACGGCCGCCTCATCATCGACTTCCTTGGTACTTCTTCTCTTTCTTTTTATGTAGTTGACTGTGTTTTAGTCTCTGAGAAGAACCCATTGATAGGCCACTACGAGTGTACTATAGAAGGAGTAAAGATAAGAAGAGGGAAGAGTTGCGAGTGAGAAGTGAAGAGATGAAATAAGATGACGTGGATGAGCTCATGAAGTAGTATAAATACTCTGTTACTGTTTTACTATTTGGTTATGCTTGTTGTAACAAACTTGTTGACGTCATGAGTCAGCTTGATCGTTATGAGATCAATGAGAGTTAGTTACGTACGAGTATTCATTCAATAAACAGAGTTATTCTAAAGAAAGAGTTCTCAATCATAACACCCAACAACAGATACTGAGAGTTATTAGTTGTCTTTGAAGTTTGCTCTGTTTTTTTCTCTGTTTTGTAACATCTGGTTCCTCTTTTGGTTCTGTCTTGTAGCTGAGTTCTTAGGGCTTCCACATGTGCCTCCTTTTTATGGATCTAATAATGGAAACTTTGAGAAGGGAGTTAACTTCGCGGTGGGAGGAGCAACGGCACTGGAATGTTCCGTTCTTGAGGAGAGAGGGATTCAATGTCCTCCTAAAAACAAAAGTTTAGGAGTTCAGCTTAAGAACTTCAAAGAGAGTTTACCAACCCTATGTGGCTCGCCATCAAGTAGTGAAGATCATCATCTCTTTTACCAATAGAGTGATGATTATTATTATTATTTATTGAGTTATAACTTCTTGTGGTTTGGTTTTGTTGTTAGATTGTATAGATATGATTGGAAATGCTTTGATTCTTATTGGAGAGATTGGAGGGAATGATTATAATTATCCCTTCTTCGGCCACAAAAACATTGAGGAAGTCAAAGAGCTCGTTCCCCTTGTGATCTCTACTATTTCTTCAACAATCACGGTAAACATTCTTGATCATTGCATAAAAAAGAAAGTGTACTTGTTACGTTGTATCTGGGACCGATTCATGTTGGAATCCAGGAGTTAGTCGATATGGGAGGAAGAACATTCCTAGTTCCAGGAAATTTCCCGCTCGGATGCTCAGTAATCTATTTGACATTATATCAAACATCAAACAAGGAAGAGTACAATCCTCAAACCGGATGTTTGAAATGGTTGAACGAGTTTTCTGAATATCACAATGAGCAGCTTCAGGCAGAACTCAGTAGACTTAGGAAGCTCTATCCTCATGTCAACATCATATACGGTGACTACTACAACACTTTGTTACGCCTTATCCAAGAACCAGCCAAATTCGGTTAGACTTCTTTGACTCTACGCAACCAAATCACTGACTCAGTTTTTAACGAAGTTTTCATTTAATGATACTTTCAGGGCTTATGAACAACCCCTTGCCCGTTTGTTGCGGTTTAGGAGGACAGTACAACTTCACCTTTGGTGTAAAATGTGGTTTAAAAGGAGTTGAGTGTTGTAAAGATCCTTCAAAGTATGTGAACTGGGACGGGATCCATATGACTGAGGCTGCGTACAAATGGATAGCTGAGGGTTTACTCAAAGGACCATATGCGGTTCCTTCTTTCGATGGGTCTTGCCTCAGCTCCCAGATCAAGGACAAGGAGTCATTAGACACACAGTATTCTTTGATGAACAGCTGATACAAGCTGGTCCGATATTTCAAGAGACAAGCGAGATAATAAGAAAAACTATATGTTCAACTTCAAAGTGCTTGTGTTAGATCATGTATTTATATTATACTGTGTTGTTGCTGGATCCTGTATTTGTATTACATAGTGTGTTGTTGTTTGGGAGACGTGGTTCTCAAGTATTAGTAGTGAAAATCATGTTATATTGCTAATAAAATTTATTTTAGATAATTTCATATCATATGTTTTCTTTTTGTAAAAACCCTAGAAGTTCCGGACGAAAATGCAGTTAACAAAAAATTTCATATCAAAGCACGTTAAAATCTCTATACGATTTTAATTCACACTTATTTTCAAAATTAGTAATAATAATACTGGATTTAAAGTATAATCCCTGTTCGGAACTATGTTAGTCGGGCAGCAAATGTAAGCCTAATGAATTACCGAAAAATCAGGGAGTATTCAGGGAATATGCGCCTAGTGTTTAGTACATTTGAGAATAAAATAGATTCTACGGATAAGGATAATCAGTTCCGAAAATAAGAGAATAAAATATTTGGAAATATTATGTTTCTATATATCAAAAATTTTTTTTTAAATTTTTTTTTAAAAATCAATTTAATATTTTTTTATTTTAATCACTTTTTAACAATTGATTTTTTTTTAAAAATCGATTTAATTTTATTAAAAATGAAAATCCCATTTTTTATTTAAAGATTTTTAATGTTTGCTTTTATTTTAATCACTTTAATTATTTATTATATTTTAATATTTAAAAATTGTTTTATTAATTGTAATTTCGAATTTATAATTAAAATTAAGGATATTATTGTCATTTTAAAAATAATTAGCCTAATAGAACATAACTAATATTTCTTTCATTTCATTTTAATTGTCATTCTGGGTGTATGCACAAATACTAATAAAATATATAATTTTATATATTTTCAAAATAAAAACACAATTACCTATACACCTAACCATATTTCGACCAATAGGAAAATAAGCTCGAGAATCTTCTTAATAAATTTTACATTAAAACTATAAAACGATATTTATTTTTAAACAAAAAATTCCTCTACAACAATAGTTAAATCGAAACAGTAGGAGTATGAAATTAGTCTAATGAAACATAGTTATCATTTTTTGCCTAAAAACAATTTTCCCTTATAATTATTATATTTATCACTTATTGTTTTTTTGTTCATTTTGAGCTCACTGAAGTGAAGAAAAGAGTAGATAGAAAGAGAAGGGATTTCAAATTGAAAGGGCCGTCTGTGACGGGAGACCAAGCTTCGAGCATCTCACATGACGTCTCCCTGTTGTCCTCCGTTGATGAAGAAGCTCATCTTCTTCTTTTTATCTACTCTACTTCTCTCTACTCTCGTAAACTCCGAAACGCAGTGTCGGCGTTTCAAGTCGATCATCAGTTTCGGTGATTCAATTGCTGACACAGGAAATTTGGTCGCCCTCTCTGATCCTAACCATCTCCCTCACGTGGCGTTTTCGCCGTACGGAGAGACCTTCTTTCACCATCCCACGGGCCGTTTCTCAAACGGTCGCCTCATCATCGATTTCATCGGTACATCTTCCGAATCATGGATTTGTATTTGTTTCTTGTTTTCACTTTTCTTGAAATACAACAACAAATTATCAAGTGTCCGGCCTTAGCTCAACTAGAAAACATCCTACGCAAATCTTATAGATCTTAGGGTTGAGTTAATATTGACACGAAACTAAGAGCAACAACAATGGCAGCTCTTAAGGGGTTCTTAAGGGATGTGGGTCCCACAAAATTTAAAAACCCACCCCTTAAAACTCTTGTGCAAAAGGTGTTCTTAGGTGGGTTCTTACACTGTTCATGGGCCCCACGACACGTGGCGGCCCATGATTAGCTTTTTTTTTTTTTTTTTTATATAACAAAAAAGAAAAAAAAAAAAACTAAGAGCCCCTAATGGGTTCTTAGAGCATGATTAAAGGGGGTTCTTAGAGGGGTTCTTAGAGGGATGGGTCCCATGAATAGTGTAAGAACCGGTTCTTAAAACTCTTAAATAAGAACCGGTTCTTAAGAGTTTCTTGCACTGTTCACGGGTCCCACGGACATGGGGCGACCCACGATTGGTTAACTTTTTTTTTTTTTTTTTAAACAGAAAAGTAAAAGAAAAAAAAAACCTAAGAACCCCAATTGGGGTTCTTAGGGTTAATCATGGTCTTAGGGTTGTTGATGCTCTAATTTTAAAAACAAGTTCTAAAAATCGGTATACGCGCTCGCCTAGGCGGCAACTCAGTCTCATCCGAAACTATTTTCTTAAAATCTGATTTGTACCTATTTATACAATTTAAATCAGTTTAAACTATTATAAATTGGTTTACATTGATTTAAACTAAGCAAAAATATGTTAAATTAAAAAATAATATTAGTATATCTACACAAATTTGTTTAATTTCTTTTATTTTGTATATTTAATTTTGATAATTCATCATACTAATTTTGTAATTAAAATCAAAAACTAAAATACTTCATAGAAATGTAAAATATATACAAAATAAATCAATAATTCTTTAACGTCTAGACTTCGCATAAGCCCCGAATAATCCACCTAATCGTTAGTTTTCTATAAAGCGTCTAGTTAACAGCCTAGCGATTTTCTAAACTTTAATTAAAAATGATAATGGATCTTGTTTTTTTTGACATTAACCAAAAAAAGATAATATTTTGGTTAATTTAAATGCATACAATACAATTAGCTTTGTCTTGTGGTATAAAGAAACAGAACCGATGATAGTTTTGTTTTGTGCTCCTTGTTGGAATCTTGAGATGAAACCAAAGAAGAATTACTAATAATTATCTTCTGCTCTTTTCTTGTTTTTTTCTTTTCTCATGTAACGCTTCCCCTGTTTTAGTGTTTCTGTATGCACCACTCTCATTCTTCGTTTGCATGCTCTTAATTGAATCGTAAAGTTCATGAATAAAACCTGAAAAAAATCATCTAATTTTAACACTTATTTGTTCCTTAACTTACAGTTCTCTTTTCTGTGGTTCTGTTCGCAGCTGAATTCTTGGGGTTTCCGCTTGTGCCTCCTTTTTATGGATCTGAAAACGCAAACTTTGAAAAGGGAGTTAACTTCGCGGTAGGGGGAGCAACGGCACTGGAACGTTCATTTCTCGAGGACAGAGGGATTCATTTTGCTTACACCAACACCAGTTTAGGAGTTCAGCTTAAGAGCTTCAAGGATTCTTTCCCTAAGCTTTGTGGCTCTCCATCAGGTGTGGAAGTTCAACACCTTTTCTGTATTTAGTTTGTGTTTAGAGATCCTACTCGTTTATGTTAACCAATATATATCCAGCAAACCTGTAATAATAGTTTACTTTGTTAAATCTTTGTTATAGACTGCAGAGATATGATGGAGAATGCTTTGATTCTCATGGGAGAAATTGGAGGGAATGACTATAATTACGTTTTCTTTGTGGGCAAAACCATTGAAGAGGCCAGAGAGTTAGTTCCACTGGTGATCACTACTATTTCTTCTGCAATCACGGTAACTCTGTTTCTCATGACCTCATTAAATTCTTGTTCTGCCTCTCTAAGGAACACCAAAATCACAAACTTCACTGTGTGTGTGTTTTCTTTTTTGTTTGGGACTAAACATCTTGAAAAATATACAGAAGTTGATCGGTATGGGGGGAAGAACATTTCTTGTGCCGGGAGAGTTTCCCATGGGATGCTCATTAACCTTCTTGACATTATATCAAACATCAAACAAGGAAGAATACGATCCTTCAGGTTGTTTGAAATGGTTGAATAAGTTTGCAAAATACCACAATGACCAGCTTCAGGCAGAACTCAACAAGCTCCGGGAGATGTACCCTCATGTCAACATCATATACGCAGACTACTATAATGATCTGTTACGCCTTTTTCAAGAACCAAGGAAATTTGGTTAGCCTTCTTGATCCTTCCTATCAACCTACACGGCCAAGTTCATTGATTCAATTTGCTAACCAAATTTATTATCCAATCAGGGCTCATAGACAAACCCTTGCACGCTTGCTGTGGTTCTGGAGGACCGTATAACTTCACATTTGGTAGGAAGTGTGGCTTTAAAGGAGTGGAATCTTGTAGTGATCCTTCAAAGTATGTTTGTTGGGATGGTATCCATATGACTGAGGCTGCGTACAGATTGATGGCTGAGGGTATACTTAAGGGACCCTATGCGATTCCACCTTTTGATTGGTCTTGCCTTAGCTCAGAAATTAAGAACAATGGATCATCTGATACTTTAATGGACCACTGATGTAACTTGGTTTAAGAAGTGAGAGAGAGAAGAATGTATACTGATAAAAACATATATATGCTCTATGGCACTTATCTTTTTGGCTTCAAAATAAAAAGTCATTACTGATTTTCCATAGGAACCTGAGGATCATAGGCCAACGTCTCCCATCTTCCAACGGATGATTGACGTTTTTCCCAGCCTATTTTCACAAAGATGGAGCTTTCTTTGAACTGGTCCGAGGATTGGGAAATTAGAAACCACCCATATTTGTCACGCCAACATGCATTGTCAAATAAAGTATGATTAATGGATTCACCTACCAAACTTGCAGTTTGACATACATCAATCGACATATCTCTTGAAATATAAAATTCGAAGAGGCGACAGGGACCACTGCATCAAAGTGGCAGTGCAGTGACAAACAACACATCTCCATATCTCTACTTTAAAAAAAAAACAAAGCTATATCTCTTTACTTAATTGATTATTTTTTCTCGTCTCCGAGACTCTTGCATGGCGTCTCCAGATTCTCCTCCGTTGATGAAGAAGCTCCTTAGCTTCTTTTTGTCTACTCTTTTCCTCAATACTGTCAACTAGGAAACTAATGCCGGACTTTCAAAAAAAAACTTCGTTTGCGTTTACAACTTTTAGTAATCTCTACTTTCTAGATGGGAGCTAAAACAAGAGATCTGTTATGTTGAGAACCAGAACCCGAGCCGGAAGATTAAACTGCTGCAGCGGACCAAGTGTGTAGCCTTTTCTCATATGTTACCAAAATATTACTTAGTTAAATGAAAAGTTGTTAAAATGTTATTAGCAAATGATAAAGAAAAACATCAGAACAAGTTTAGGACATGAAGCATATTAAATGATTTTAGGGTTTTCAGTAATAACATTTTAATTAGATGGATCGAAAAACAACCACTCAACTATTGGTTCATAACTATTGACTCGGAACTATTAGTTCAGGAGATACTGTTTTATCGATCAATATAACAGGAGTACAACATATTAGTTCAAAAATAAAAAAGAAGAAGAATAATCCTTCATTATTTTCTCGGAAGCAGAAAGAAAATATTACCCAAAGGCTCGAAATCGTATAAACATAGAAGAAGAACCTTGATGTTCTACTCTAAGCAGGAAATTAAAGTGAATTCATAAATTAATTATCCTCAACACTATTTAAAATTTAATACAACTTACAAATCTTAAATTATTTTATATTTGGTAATAGTAATATAAATTTTTTTTTATCATTCTCCGTCTAAAATACCATGATGGAAGGTGACAAACGTTAGAGAAACTGAAGTTTATGGTTTCTTTCGACAAAATTTTAGTTGAATTGTTGTTTTACAGTCCATCTTTATTGAAAGATTTTATTACTAGAAACCCATGATTTTATATAGTGAACAATAATAAAAAAAAGAAATCCATTTGTGAAGGGAGTTGGTGGGATGAATATATTTAGAAATATATTTATTAGAGTAGTGACAAAAATAAGTAGAGAAAATTATAAATGTCGGAACTGAATGAGAGACTACAGAGACACGAAGACAGGGGCTTCTGTCCTCAAACTTCAAAACTCAAACAAATGGCCATTGCTGCTGAAGACAGGACTTTCGTTTTCTACTCTTCTTCCATGGCGTCCTTAGTCTCTAATCTCTCCAAGAAACTCAAAACCTTCTCTCTAATCACTTTTCTAATGCTAACCACAGTCACAGTAACCTCAGAACAACAGTGTCGGCATTTCAAATCGATAATCAGCTTCGGCGATTCCATTACCGACACCGGAAACTTGCTCCATCTCTCCGACCTTAATGATCTTCCTCAGTCAGCGTTTCCGCCGTACGGAGAAACCTTCTTCCACAACCCCACCGGTCGTTTCTCCGATGGCCGTCTCATCATCGACTTCATAGGTATATTCACCTTTTGATCTCTCTAATATTCTACCTATGAATGCACCTGAAACAATCCATAATACTTCTCCCACAACTTGGAGCTTCTTCTCGGTTATATATGTCCTAATGCTGACGTCACTCTTATTACTTTTGCTTAATGTTAACATTATCCATGATCTTAACCCGGAGGTTTTTAACTTTGGATAAGAGACGGTTCTTAGCTTTAATTAAGAAAAGCTAATAACCGTCTCTTAAATAAGAGATATAAGGGAATCATTATCCCTGGTCTCTTAACCGGAGTTTTTAACTCATGATTTGACTTTTTTTTTTCTTTTTTTTTACACTTTTCGGCTAAGAGACGGCTCTTAGGGCATCATTATCCACAGTCTCTTAACCGGGGTTCTTAACTCATGATCTAAGAACCGTCTCTTATTTGAAGATAAGAACTTCGGTTAAGAGACCGGGGATAATGATGGTCTAAGAGCCGTCTCTTAGCTGAAAAATGTATATAAAAAAAAAATCATGAGTTAAGAACTCCGGTTAAGAGACCAGAGATAATGATGCCCTTAGAGCATGATTAACCCTTAAGAGCTCTTTTAGGGCTCTTAGCTTTTTTTTTTTTCTTTTTTTGTCAGATTTAAAAAAAAAAAAAAAAAATTCTCCAATCACGGGCCGCCACATATCAGTGGGGCCCGTGAATAGTACAAGAGCTGAGTTCTTAGGGAAGAGTTTTAAGAGGTGGTTCTTAAAAAAAAGTGGGTCCCACCCCTTAAGAACCTCCTTAAGAACCACCATTAATCATGGTCTTATGTTTTCGTAAGATTTTTTTTTTTCTAAAGCAAAAAAAAATGATTAATTTTTTCTAAAATGGTCTAGTCTTGTGCTCTTTCTCTATGTTTTTTTTTCTTGTCTTGAACTGCAAGTTAAACAAAAAGAAACCTAAAGTGATTCTCATATATTTTTGGTCTTCTTGGAATCTGTTTACAGCTGAGTTTTTGGGGCTTCCTTATGTGCCTCCTTACTTTGGATCTCCAAATGGAAGCTTCAAGAAAGGAGTTAACTTCGCTGTAGCGGGTGCAACCGCATTGGAACAGAGCTTTCTCGAGAGCAGAGGAATCCATTATCCTTACACAAATGTTAGTTTAGGAGTTCAGCTTAAGAGCTTCAAGGAGAGTTTACCAAATCTATGTGGTTCACCTTCAGGTTAAGGAAAAGATCAACTCTCTTTTTTCTGTCTTCGTGGATTAGTCCTGAACTAGAGTTATAACAAGGAGAAAAGTTTAATGACACAAACTCACTTGTAATGGCTTTCTAATAGATTGTAGAGAGATGATTGAAAATGCTTTGATTATCGTTGGAGAAATCGGAGGCAATGATTATAACTTCGGGTTATTAGTTGAAAAAAGCATCCAGGAGATAAAAGAGCTGGTTCCACTAGTGATCAGTACTATTTCTTCTGTGATTACGGTAAGCATTCTCTCTTAGAAAATCAAGTTCTTGATGTTCTGCATGGTTTGAGTTATGAGACTGGATCTAAACGATGTAGGAGTTGGTTCACATGGGAGGCAGAACGATCATGGTGCCTACGTACCTTCCAATCGGATGCTGGACATCGTTTTTAACGCAGTATCAAACATCAAACAAAGAAGAGTACAATCCTTTAACAGGATGCTTGAAGTGGCTAAACGAGTTTGTAGAGTATCACAACAAAGAGCTTCAAGCAGAGCTCAACAGACTCCAGAAACTCTACCCTCATGTTACAATCCTATACGCTGATTACTACAACACCTTGTTACATATTTTCCAAGAACCGGCCAGATTCGGTTATTTCCCAAACCTGTCCCTCAGCTTAATGTATTATGTACCCATTTCTATTTGGTTAACTAACAATATTCTAACCAAGATCATTGTGTGGGATCATCAGGGTTCATGAATCGACCTTTGTCTGCATGCTGTGGATCAGGAGGTCCATACAACTTCGCCAATGGTAGTGAGTGTGGAACTAAAGGAGTGGATTGTTGTATTGATCCTTCTAAGTATGTGCACTGGGACGGTTTTCATTTGACCGAGTCTGCGTATCGATGGGTCGCCATGGGATTACTCGAGGGACCCAACGCGCTTCCTGTTTTTGACTGGTCATGCCGCGGCTTTGATATTAAGAAGAGATCATCATCATCATCAGGTAAACAATATGCTTTTATCAGTAAGTGATGGATGATACGAGTTTGTTCTCAAAGCCTTTGTGAGAGAATAAAATTGCTGAGGAATAAGAGTTGTAAAAAAAAAAAAGAGTTGTATTGTATCCCTAATGGGTTTGTATGAAACTGAATGGTTTGCACTTGCGGATCGGTCTGATCAAATGTTTCAAACTGAAATATTTTTTTTTTAAGTACGTAGTATCAACCAGAAAGACCTTTTGTAAATAGCTAGAGGTCACCATATATGTTCGAGTGGCAGTTGAGAGAGGTATGCTCTCCAAAGGAGAGTACTGGTTTCAGCCAAAAAAAAACATGCATGATCATTAAAAAAAGAATGTAGTATCAACAAAAATGTACATATATTTTCCTAATCCAACATTTACATTGGAAGTGTTCATATAACATATAGACATAAAGGGATATAGCCAATCTAGCTCTACTTCAGAGTGGACAAAAAATCCAGACTTGAAATCCGAACTCGAGTAGATCGGTTTGGACCCGTTTCCTTTGAAAACCCTAAAAGGGGTTGTGTCATGCTACTTCATATATCGGTTCATTTAGATAATATGCGAGAATTAAATTTAGAAGCGAACATATCCGAACTTTATTCATTATAATCTCTACTCGACTGGTGTATCCCAATTCAACTTCTTCTCGAGTTGAGCTGGACAAAATCTGGATATAAAATTCAAATCTAAATGTTGTTTCTGCACTGTTTAGGGCTCATTAATTCATTATTTGACTCTTTTTTCTTTTTTTTTAAATATATTTTTCGGCTAGGAAACGGTTCTTATATCTCATAGAGACGACCGTTCTTAGTTTTTTTTAAACTAAAAAAAACTAAAGACCATCTCTTACCCAAAGCTAAGAACTCCGGTCAAGAGACCGGGGATCATGATGTGTTACACAACAAGCTCTCTGCGGAATACCACTTGTTGCAACATCTAGCTCTCTAAATCTATCACTCACGAAATAACAAGTTTAAGAAGGAAGATTTGTGATCGTGTAACTCTCAATCTCTCTCACTCGTTTGTTTTTGTTTAACATGAAAAACGAGGTAGAACAGAGACACATAGAATTTGTTAACCCGGTTCAACCCATCGGTATGATGGTGTCTACATCCGGAGCCAGATCAATCCTGACAATTCACTAAGGAAGAAGAGTTCAG
Organism: Sinapis alba; assembly: GCA_012274485.2. Taxonomy (NCBI): domain Eukaryota; kingdom Viridiplantae; phylum Streptophyta; class Magnoliopsida; order Brassicales; family Brassicaceae; genus Sinapis; species Sinapis alba. The sequence goes on along the minus strand of MU106825.1, from coordinate 33,198 downwards.
CTCATAACAGAGCTCATTACAATGGAGAGAAACAACTCACAATGAAACAACTCAAAAGAGTTGAGTGAAGAAGAAGAAACTAGGTCATTAGTATTTATACTCAAAACACTTGTGTATCCTCAAAGCCTCTATAACACCAAGAGGGTTTGCTCTTGCTCTTTGTCTTCTTCTAGTCCAATATTAATATCCCTTAAACCAGCTTCCTCAATTTCCGGTTAGCTCAAACCGATACTAACAAGAAATTGAATCACCAAGGTATATCAACATGATGGTCTAAGTCTCGGATTTAATGAGCATGTAAAATTTAAACCAAACGTAAATAGTATTTAAATCTAAAATAGAACTTTGGCAAATTACTAGAACCAAACCTAATGGCATAATCAAAGGATTAGCGGATGGAAGGTCGTGTGCTTCGTGGTACCGGACCTTCGAGATGATTGTGAGAGAAGTTGATGGTTGACAAAAAGGATAGCCTGCCATAAACGGGGTTTTCGTATACAACTTGCTATATAAAAACAGAACAAGGGAATTTAACACATCTTCTTCTTCAAAAGCTCGTTTCTTTGTAGTGAATGAACCTTACCTCCTTCGATTGATCGCAACCCTTATCACCCCTAATATGATGGAGAGCGAGAGCGGTGAAGATGTTGCTACTTCAGGGATACCAAGAGGAGGCTCAATCTATATTCTCCCAAACATGGTGGGACAAGTTTCAACAGTGCTCGAGTTTATACTGATTAGAACTGATACTCTCAAGGTTTATAACCGTATGAAGGAAGTCTTTGAGGTCACAATGCCCAACTCGTTTCTTCTTCTTATTCTGCTGTATTCTACATATTCTTATTCTTGTATAAAATCTAGATAGTTACATTATAAAGATTTACAATCATGCAACTTATAATCTTGAGTAGGGCCTCCTCTAGGTTTTGATTTTTCAAAAACTATAATCATGCAACTATATGATTCTTTTTGAGAAATCAAAACCGTCTTCATCACATGCAGATACAAAAAGTCTTGTTTAATCGATATATATAGTTGGTTATACATGTGCAACACTACTAACAATACTCTCTCCGTTTCAAAAAGATCCATGTTTTTAAAATAAAAAATTGTTTCAAAAAAATACATTTTTACATTTTTAATGCAATCTTCATTAATTGTAAATTGTGAACTTTAAAAAAATATAATTATATTTATTAAAATTCTATTGGTTAAAATTGTGGAGAATAGTTAATTACAAAAATTAATGTACTGGTAACAAAAATTTGATATGTTTTTTTAATAAATGTGAAAATGTTAAAACATGAAACATTTTGAAATGGAGAGAGTAGTATCTATGTGAAACTTTTGTTCAGACCCAAGATTTTTTTTGGTTCTAGGATATCAAATGTTGACTGAATTAAAGGAAAAGATACATTAATTGTGTTTCTCAAACTAGAAACAACCCGGTTTTGAGTTTCTAAACCAAACAAAAAAAAAAACGAGAAACTGAATGTCATGGCCGAGCGACATTTGCGAGTTCTGAGGTTTGAGTTTTCTGGTACCTCTCGTTCCTCCTCTCCAATTTAGAAAACGTTAAAAACTACAGAAACACACATCTAATGTTTTTAGAACCAAAAAAAAACAAAAACACATCGAGTACATCATCCCATGTTCTTGTTGGAACAGCCAAATAACATTTTCATTCTTGAATATAAATGTCTCTCAAGAACAAACTCATAAATACAAAAGAGGTTTAATAGTTGTACAGAAGAAGATCGATGGGAGCAGCATATAGAGCAGAAGACGATTACGACTATCTCTTCAAGGTAGTCTTAACCGGAGACTCCGGCGTCGGAAAATCTAATCTGTTATCTCGTTTCACCAGAAACGACTTCAGCCACGACTCACGTGCAACCATAGGTGTTGAGTTCGCCACACGTAGCATCAAATGCGATGACAAGATCGTCAAGGCTCAAATCTGGGACACGGCCGGCCAAGAAAGGTACAAAAAAAAACATTCAAGAAAGTGTTCTTAAAACATTCAAGAAAATTAATGGCAATGATTAGGTACCGAGCCATCACGAGCGCTTATTACCGAGGAGCCGTAGGTGCGTTGCTAGTTTACGACGTGACACGTCACGTAACGTTCGAGAACGTTGAGAGATGGCTAAAGGAGCTAAGGGACCATACAGACGCAAACATTGTGATAATGTTAGTTGGCAACAAAGCTGATCTTCGTCATCTTCGAGCTATCTCAACTGAAGACGCTAAGGCATTTGCGGAGAGAGAGAATACGTTTTTCATGGAGACATCTGCACTTGAAGCTCTGAACGTTGAGAATGCTTTCACCGAAGTTTTGACTCAGATTTACAGAGTTGTTAGCAAGAAGGCTCTTGAAGCTGGAGATGATCCGACCACTGCTTTGCCTAAAGGACAGATGATTAATGTCGGAAGCAGAGATGATATCTCAGCTGTTAAAAAACCTGGTTGCTGCTCTGCTTAGAGCCTTAGACACACTTGTCTCTATCTCTCTCTCTTGTATTTTTATACATTTTAACTAATTATCCTGCAAATTTTGTATACATTCTTGTAATTATCAGACAAACAAAGTTCATACTCAGTGAGGACGTGATAGACTAAAGAGCAAGAACGGTGTTATCATTCAAGTTTCAGAATGTATAAGAAGACAATAAAACGATAACCAAACGGTTACATAACTCGTCATTTGCATTCGAAAATGCATCAAAATACATATAAACCGGAATGTCACCTCCATAGACTCAATCTTTAAAAAGAAGCAGTCTCCTCCTTTCTCAACTTTACTTGTGGTTAGAAGAAACAAGCTCTCTCAAACTCCAATGACAGTCTTCTGCATCCCCTTTCTTGTTATATACACATAGTAATCTCCATGGATATAGAGATGATTATAGTTATATAAGAAAAGAAAAAAAGAAAAATTCATTACTTGCCCTACAAGATGTAGAAGCTTCTTTTTCTTCTGCTGCCTGGTTTAAATAGTAAGCAACAGTGTTTTGTTTTGTTTCTTCTCAGGGAATATAATAGTCGGTTAGGTTTCCGACAAGATAGTTAAACTCTTCACCTACTCCATAGTCATTGCCCTGCTCTACTACTGTGTTCTGAACGTTCCCGGTGGTGGTGGTTGCTGCCACTTTTGTGTTCACTTTTGGCCTTCCTTTGATGCAGCGTTTGTTGTTGTTGTTGTTGTTTTCTTGAGGGAACTCAGCTGTTAGTCTTCCCATCTGTTTCTGCAGATCAGCCACTGAGTCTGTTGACACTTTGCCTTTTGAGTTCTTCTTCCCATCAACGAGCTTGAGCTCAAGCCTGTACAAGGCACAAGCGTCACATTTGTTGATCTCATACTCGTAAAGATGCCATTCGAAATGGTGCAGAGGCTGTGGATCCATGTAGTAAGATCTCTTCAGACCTCCAAACTCGCTCATGATCTGCTTACGTGACTCATGCCAGCCGCGACCGTTGTAATCTGGTAAGGATCTTTGCTTTCTGTTCCCGCTCTCAAATGCCCTCCTTGGCTTGTCGAAGAACAGCCACTCCCTAAGTGTCTCACTCTCTAGAACCGTGAGGTCAAAGAGCTCTACAGTCACACAAGAAAAACCAAGGCTTGAGTCTAATCATATTCATGAAATGGAACATAGCAAGAGCTTACCAGGAGCATTCCATGGAGATTTAGCAGTTGCAGCTCCTTCACACTCGGGGATACCAACATCTTTCCCTCCAGCCTTTGCGCTGAGAGCTGCAAAAAGCAGGCCGTCTTTCAAGCCAATGCCACCAGGACGCACAACAGGATTCATCCCTGGTGGGCCTTCGTTGAAAGCAAGTGCAGCGTGGAAGCTGCTGCAGTAATCCTGGAACCAGTCGAATCCTTGAGCAGGCCTAGGGCAATCCCAAAGAGCACATTTTGGACCCAAGAACGCAGACGGTGGAGGACAGATTGTTGGGATGAAAGCAGAGATATGTAAAGGACCATACGTGGGACAATCACTGAAACCACCATTGAAGTTTGGCTCAAACTCTTGTTGCAGATCGTACTGATTGTAATCCAAATGAGTGGTTCCATCGAAGTTGTTGCCAACTACTAAGGAAGTATCTTTGCAATGGTCAGCCATTGGAAACTCATGTTCTGACTTCTCCTGGACCAAATTGTATCCCTGTCAAAACTCACCATGATTAATGGACACCATGTTCTTAAGGAATTCGATCAAAAGAACAACTCACCCTTTGGAAGACAGCAGTTTTTCCAGCTTCGAGATTCTGATCTGTAGGCTCAGGCTTGGGTGGAGCTAATTTGCTGGTTGCATCATCTTCCTCATCACAGAGCTGCAGCAGCCGACAAATGTCTGTTGAGAATGACCCCAGAGTACCGCCCTGTTCCTAAGCAAAACAAAACCACACAACTAACAATGACTGAAACTAACAAAGACATCAAAGCCACATCTGACACATTTGCCATCAAAATTATGAAAACAAGTTTTCAAATAAACCAAAAACCAAAGCATGCAAGTTACAAACAAGCAACTGTTATATAAAAGAAACAAAGATCAACACTAGTAGATTCCATACTTGTTGCAAGGATGAAGCTGGAGAAGGCTCGTTGAGCTCAGACTTCCACTCACGAAGCATCTGATTCACCTGCTCCTCAAGAAGTGTGACATCAACACCCCTGCTCTCTTTCCTCGCAAACTGAAGATCCAAAAGCATCCCTTGCAAATCATCAACACGGTTCTTGGCCTTATCCTTGAACAGCTTGTGAGAAGCAGATCTGCAAGTAATCTTAGATCGCTTCCCCGTCATAAGAAACAAAAAACTTCCTTACACAGATTCTGCATACACACAAAAAAACAAATCAATACTGTCCACACATAGCAAAAAGAGAAGAAGCTAGCAAACATAATCACTCTATTACACTAACAAACAAGATGTAATGCAAAAACAAGTTGAACCATCAAAAGCCCTTTACTTGAAAGGGAGTAAAGATCGTCACTTTTGATCAAACCCTCGAGCGGAAACAGCTTACGAGCAAGGAATCAATCATGCATAGAGTTAAAAGTAACAATAGATCAAGCTAATCCACAAGAACAACTCAATCATGTTGAAGCAAAAGGTGAGAGCTTTTTCGAGCTAAGGAACCCAGGAAAGGACCTTACTTTGTAGCTGCAGAGAAAAGAGAAAGATCTCAATTAGCAATCGGAGAAGAAAACCCACAAAGGAATCGGAGAAGAAACGTTGCTTGGTTCTCTTCTTCTCCTCTCCACTTTTCCTTTTCCTTTGCCTTTTATGAGCAAAAGAGACGACCACCGTATATTGTGTACACTTGGAGAACAGTACTCTTTATTCCTAATTAATGTATTTTATCATTTTATGGGTATAAAAGTTTATTAGATTTTTCACCATCATTTTGGGAATATAAATTTTAAAAGTATGCACTTTTGAAGAAACTAATTATTTTCATTTTTAGAAAATCTAATTAGTTAACAAAGAAAAAATTATAATTATCGTAAGCTGATTTGATTTATGACACATATGTTGTAACCAAAATTAATTCTCTATATTATGTTCATGTTAAATAGTGTTTTATACTATAAGTTTCTCCAATTTTGTATATTAAGCTATTACGCCTAACTTGAATGTTCGTAACTCCTAATTTTCCAAAAACTGATTATGGACATGTAAAAGATTAGATGCATAAAATTCAGAATTTTCACGTTTTTAAAAGAAATAAAACATGTTAGAGCATCAAGTGGATTGTTAAACTTTCGAATTACAGGGATATCAGGAATGTAATCACTGCTCGTCACAACAACCGCAAACTCCGCAACACCATAACCATTTTCGATGATTCCTCATCAACATCCACATTTTACTGCTTTCCTGTTTTTGTACCTAATTTTTGCCAAGAAAGCAGATTAAAGTCTTTCTTTTGTAGAAACAAACACTTCACTTTCTATGGTATTCACAGTTTAGCAACAACAAAAAATTTACATATTTCTACCAAGATGATTAGATTACTAATAACCTAGATGGCTTTTTGTTATTTTTGTGGTTCTTGATAGTTTTCGCATTCTTAAAGCATCTCCAAAAACCTCCTTATAACTTTCAGTATAACGTTTTCTGTATTCCAAAACAACTTTAAAACTTTAAATTTTAAAATTTTATACAGTAAAACCTCAAATATAAGGTTTCACAGTACAAAACTTTATATTTAAGGTTTCTTACTTTTCAGGTCCTTTTATTTATGTAACTTTCAAATAATGTTAATAATTTTTTTGCTTAATTATTTTAGTTTTTTAATACAAATATTTAATTAATACTATAAAATATTATATAAAGATTAAATAATGTTATTACATAATATAATAATAGCGTACATTATCATACATAACATGACTATTGAATATGAACATGATATCAACGCAATGCAAGATTGATATCAATATTACAAGTTAAAATGGCAATAAACAAGAATGTTCGTCTTCAAAACCTTTTAAGTCGTAATCTACAAACAAAAAATAAAATAAAAATTTATTTATCACTTTAAAATATTTTAATTGATCATATATAAGATCATTATGGAAGTAATTATTATAATTAATTATGTAATTATTTAAATTTAATAAATTATTTTGTACTCCCTCCGTTTCGCAAAGAGTGTCGTTTTAGAGAAAAATTTTCGTTACAAAATAAGTGTCGTTTTAGGATTTCAATGCATAATTTATTGATTTTATTTTCAGTTTAATTTTTTATTGGTTAAAATATGATTAGGTGTATGGGTAATGGTGTTTTTCTATAGAAAATATGCAAAATTAAATGTTTTCTTAATCTGTGTGCAAAAGGCTAAAACGACACTTATTATGAAACAGAGGGAGTATGTTTTTATTTGCATGCAATATTTTATTATTAATTTTGTTTATAATATTTTTGTTGTATATTTTATAGTTATTATAAGAGATTTATACTTTTAGTTAAGTTTTATTAAATATAAAGACTATTATATAAAATATAAAAGTTTTAAGGTTTAATATAAAATTTTGTTTTTGGAGAGAAATACCGTCAAACCTTAGATTTGAGGTTTTACCAAACCTTAAAATAAGGGGTCTTTTGAGAAGCATGTTTACTTGTTTCTAGTTTTTTTTTTTTTTGTTAAAAATGTTATATACTGTATTACTTGTTTCTAGTTGTTTTTTTAGCCCATTAATTTTTTAAAATGTCATGGTCGGTGTTGTGACATGTCCTGAGGTTAAGATTTATTAGAATCTGAATAATGTCGCAACTTTAAATATATATAATATATAATATATATAATATATATAATATATATAATCTAGTACTTTTCAATAACATGTATTACGTAATCATTATACAAAATATCACATTTTACAAAATTAAAATATCTGGTAATTTTGCAAATGTCTCACAGTAAAGTAAATTTGCAAGGACCCTTGGAGAAAGAAAGAACGAAGAAAAACCAAGGAATATTGGTAAAGAATCGCAAATCACAAATGGGACAAGTGTCGTGAATACTTTAATTTTTGAATTTTTATTCTCTTTATTTTTGAGGTAAGTGATAACAAAATTAGATGTAAAAGCTAAAAGAGGTGGAAAGAATGGAGATGCTAGCAAGGAAGGAATAAATATCTTTGTTTCCACTATAATATGTTCTCTTCCATATTCCTATTTTGTGATGCTCATTTATTTTCGTCACACCATTTACTTTCGATTTAATCAATGGTCATATTCTATCTTCATTTTTATTCTTATGTATTTGCTTATTATTCTCCTTTTCTTGTACACAATGATCTTCGTCTAAACTCTTAATACAATTATATTTTAGTCACAATCAAACTATTTTTGTTTTTTTAGTGACTCCCGTTTTCTTGCTTGATAGCCATATTTAAAATATTTTTTGAGTTCTTATAGAAATGAAAAATGTTGTGCTTCTTACATTATAACTCCTTGGTTCACAAAAAAGCTCCTCGGTTTGGAATGGATCGGTCCACCATGTTAACTTAGACCACCGTTACCAAACTATAATGCAATGGACGGTTGTTGTTATTTATTGGCTTCTTCTTAGCAAAAAAAAAAAGATATTAGATTTTTTTTTATAATTGTTTTCACCATAATAAGATCTCTATAACACATGCATAAAACGTTCACCTAATATACAAAAGAAGGAAAAGAGTTGGCTCCACTAGCTCATGCTTAATCATGGGGTCCTGATTTTTTTTACAAAGGCACACTTGTCTTTCTGTTCTGCGAACGATGTCTATCGCTTTATCGCAATCTAGCTAATAAATTCCATTCATGAGACAGCGGTTTCAAACATATTTTATCATTAGCTTAACAAAAGAGTAACGCATGTTACTTATGAATCTATTGGTGTTTAGGTTTCGGTGATGTTCTTATGTAGTTATGTTAATAAGATTTTATAGTGTTTAATTTTGTATGAAGGTTCTCCATGATGTTCCAAGCATTTGGTTGCGATCTACTTCCTCAAAAGTTTATAAAGAAATGAAACAAATTTGGTAAAAAATATATAGTTTTGTTGTTTCGTTGATACTCATTATGTAAGAATAGTCTTCCCCAATACATTCCAACTCGTTGCTCGATAGATATTTTTGCATTTTATTGTTATAGGCGAAACCATTTACTAAATGAGTTGCCACAAAAGAAAAAAGAGTAACATATACAGTGGCAGACTTAAGGGATTCATAATTACACAACATGTACATTTGCCTAATAACTCATCATAAGTAACATGCGTTTTTGAATCTTGTTTTTCCCTTTTTGATCGTCATTTTAAAAATTATGATGCTTTTAAGGAAATTCAATGATAATTTTCCTTCTACTATTCCATTTCAAAAAAAGAAAAGATACGCTCAAATTTTATATTTATTTTTCTCATATAGTATCAAATAAAATAGGAAAAGAAAATAACGCTGAACCTTTTTTGTGGAATTGAAATAACATGTCTATAGATTCTTTTCGTCTAAAATGACATATTTTTTTTTTTTTTGGAAAACAATAAAAAGCTGATCGCCTTTACTGTAAAAACACAAACGAGTCGAAGTGTCGCTGTAGTTTTGACCTTATAAGGTTGGTTATATACAGAGAATTATGTAGCACTTGTGGATAAATATGATTAAATATGATGTAGAGAGTTGTAGATAGAGTGACAAATATAAAATTTGGTATCTCACTCTCTAAGGTCGTTTTCCTAATAAGTTTCAAAAAAAGAGGTCGTTTTCTAATGAATTCGTCATTATCCAATACTGCCTTAAAATCATCTTAAAAGACCAAACGAATGTTGAAAAGACAAGTATTAGCTCGAACTACTAAAACCTCAACATCAAAACTCTTTTTTTTTTTTTTTTTGCGACTAAGTTGACAAAATTAGTTTGTTACTCCCTCCGTTTCAATAAGATACATATTTTAGAATTTTCACACATATTAATAAAACATCTTAAATGTTGATTATAAATGTCTTATTTTCTGTGTTTAACTATTTCCTATAAGAAGTAGCCAATCAAAAATCAATAAACACAATTAATTTTCTTGAAACTCACTATTTATAATTATTACATGCATCGAAAATGTAAAATATTGATCTTTTTGAAACAAATTTTCTTTCTAGGATATGGATCATTTCGAAACGGAGGGAGTATTAAACAGGTTGTTCTTAATGCGAATGCGAATGGATAGAATCTCAAACTCCCCGCTCTTGTAAGAACATAATTCTTACCGGATTGTTGTTAACTTTGGTTGAGTCTTGGAGATTTGATTAATACGATGATGGTTCACTGGATTTATCGGCTGGTTTCGCTACTGACTAGTGTCGGATTACTGGTAGTCCGTGTGCCTTAGCAAGTTGTTCAACCTCCGCTAGTTTGCTCTCGACATCAGCATATTTCTTTATCAGTTTTTCATCTTTTTATTCTAAACTCCTGTCAGTGCCAAATAGATTCATAAGTCTCAAGTCATCCAATAACCAACATTTGTATTTCTTCTACTACTACTCTTTGTCTTTTTTTTTTGAATTATACAGGGGTATCTTGGCCCACAGAAGTGGTCCAGACTAGTCACGTTTTGCCACGTGTCGGTCCTCTGTCCCTGGCGATGCCGAAATATTAATTCTCCAGTGGCCAGGACTCGAACCCTGGTGGATTCACCGTATTGGGTTTTTTACCCTCAAGTTAATCACCACCAGACCACAAGCCTTGGTTTACTACTCTTTATCTCATTTGAAAGTTTTGAACAAACCAATAAAATTGCCATAGAAAGCCGTAGGAGGGTGAGATCATGAGATGAGCTAAACTACAAGAAAGAGAGGTCTTATCTTTGTTTTTGTTTTTTTTGTAATTTGACCCCTTCTCTTTCGTTTTCTTCTTTCACAGTTCAATTTATTCAATACTCCTTCAGTCTCTTTTTGTATGATGTTTTAAAATATGTTTTTTTGTTTCAGCTTTTCTGATGTTTTAAAACTTTTATATATATTACTATTAAAATAATAAAGCAATTTAGTAAATGTTTGTTGTTCTCAAAATTTACATGATTTACAATAAATTCAAACAATATCTAGTTACCTAAATTTTATTGACATCTAATTTATATCCTCTAAAACTTGTTTTTATTACCTCTCAACAATCAAGTTTATCATCAAACCATGTTTTAACAAGGGAAATTGGATTGTATATCAAACAAAAAAATATAACTAACAAACTAGTGTTACAAAAAAAAACTAATTAACTACAAAAGTCCAACTCCATTTTAAAATATATACTATATTGTTCTTATGCTATATATTTATTTATTTTAGAAAAATATAAATAAAATTGTTTTAATTTCTTACGCCGTATACAAAATATATTATCATTTAAGGATTAGAAAGATAAAACAACAAAATATTTAAGAATTATAAATATAATATATAACTGAAATATCAAAATACAAATAAAAATATGAAACTTCAAATTTAGAATTTTGGGTTATATTTTAAGTTTCACTACTCAAAATTTCAAATTAAATTTGAAAATCTTTTTGGAGATGCTGTTACCGAAAAGACATAGCCGAAATAAAAAATAGACTTCAATCCCAAAGATTTACCAGAGTTGGCGCGGATAGGATACAATGACAAACAAGACAACTTTCTATGTAATAACTAATATTATATGTTCCTCTCTGTTTCACCACAAAATATAACAGAGTAACATTAAAAGACCTTTAAGTAAGAATCCAGCTTTTTTTTAGGTCAAGAAGACGAGCACGAATAGGATGATGAACAGAACGAGCAAGAAACAAATCATCATCATCTGCCCTTTCGCTCCTGCTTTCTTCATTACCATTCCCACTTTTTTCTGTTCACAAACAAAACCATTTTCATCTTCTCAACTTTCCTTTTTTCTTTACCACACACCACTTTAAGACTACAACAAAGAATGACCATTAGAGTGTCCTTTACCTGAACAAAATCAAGCCTGTTCTTTGTACTGTCCATCTCTGTACCCAATTCATCTATTATTCTCTCCTGCAAAACCCACCCAAACAAAACAAAACTTGATGTTTCCCACCTCTGCAGATATTGATATTGCTATATCCATCTTACTAACCTGTGCAACAAGTTCATCATGTATAGTAAGCCCCACCCCTCCAATTCTCTCGACACTTTTACTCAGCTCATCCAATTCTTCGTCTTGTTGCCTGAAGCAGTGGAGAAAAAAAAATGATGTCAAGTTACGGCACTTCTCTGTTTCAACAAAACTTTGCTACTCGAGCAAAGGCAGTCCGAAAGCACTGTAACTTCATAAAGCAAAAAAAAGAAGAAAAAGAAATTGCAAGATAATGTAAAGAGCTTTACTTAATCAACAGCATTTGCCTATCTGATTCGGACTGTACAAAACCATCATCGTCTCTCCCTCCATACTGATCGTATCTATTTGCTTCAGTCGAGTTAGGCATTCTCATTAGTTCCAGGCGCACTTCACTTGCATTACCAGCCCCAGCATTACCCTTACCAGCTAGAACACCAGTCTTCACATTCCGCACCTATTTATATTAAAAAAAAAGTATAGTAATTTTCTTACACAAGGCAACTAACAGCGAAGGGCTTATGCCACTCTCTAAAGCAGTATTCATACCTGTGTCCTAGCATTACTAGTCCATCTCCTGCGTCTTTCAAGCTCAGCATCATCAATGCCATACAAAGCAGGATCTTTTGCTGCAACGGTAATCGCTTTTTCCAGCTCATCTACCTTCCTATCAGTAAAGAAAACATCAACAGCCATGAAAAGAATCTACTTTAAACGGTTCCCTTACTTATTCTGAGTTTTTGACATTACAATAGCAGAAAAACAAGGGTCTGTACATCGTACAAGATGAGCAGCTAGTGATTCAGCATCTATCATCCAATATCCATATTGACCAACAGAAATCATATTATACACGAACTAAATTTATAAAAAAATAGACAACAGATTAACAAGAGGAGAGTTAGAAGTAAAGAGGAGGAGTACCTACCTGCCACTCAATGCTTCCACAATTAGCAAGAAGCTCCTTGGTCGCATGGACTTGATCCCCCATGCCGGGAGAGATACGCTCCCATTTGTGGAAAGTTGATTGCAACTTATCAATCTAACAAAGCATCCCACATTTAATCAAATGTCCTTAAAATGTGATCAAATCCAAACATACAAGACTTACAGAATCTTGGATCTCTTCTTTAACAATGTAGAACGGATCTTGCGCTGAAGACATCCCGGAAAAACAATGCTGATGAAAACTAATTTATTACCAAAGTTAAAATTAGAATTTCAAATCATTATGAGGGATGATTCTGCAAATTCTACAGCTGCACTTTCTAAGTCACACTGGCACAACAAAAAGATTTCCGCAGAATTAGATTAAATCCTGGCTAATCTAGAATTAAAAAGTTTCTCAATAGATCGGGAACAGCTTTGTGAATCTCTGTACATGATCGGTACAAAAAGGAGGCTTAAAAACTTGCGTTTAGAAAAACGAAGACGACAGGGAAGAGTGCGAAAGTGCAATTGATTTAAGGGGAAAACTGAAGAAGCTTTTGTTTACCTGGGAGGTGACTAATCGAAGGCGATGCGGAGCAGATCGAGGAGGAAGAGCAAACGGCGGTGAAGTAAACTAACTCCGACGTCAGATTCGTCTCTGACACAGCGAAGGCGAAACAAACGCTACCACCTGCGGTTGGCTTAAAGATCTTCGCGTTGGGCTTATTAGAGAAGCTTACAAAGCCCAATAATTAACTAGAAAGCCTTTTTATTATTTGGACAACCATACAGCCTTTTTATTTATTTGTTTTACACTTTTTTTTAGTGAACATGATGTTTGGTGTTTTGAGTGTGGATTAGTAGTTTGTGCTGAGATTTAGTGTATGTCGAATTGTTTACGAGTTTGTTTGCTTTAATATTAGTTATAATCTATTGTTTTCTATACAATCTGTAGCTATAGCGTCAGTGGCCACTGATTTCATTAGTTTTGAGAAAAAATAAATTTGTGTTATGAATATTGTGTTGATGCTTTTACTATATATTTGTTTGAGTAATTCTCTTAAATATTACTATTTTAAGTTTTATCACAAAAATAGTTCTTAACAAAAAAATAAAAAATGATCAAAATCGTTTTTTTTTTGTTTTGAAAAATTTAATTTTTATTTTTATTTTTTAAAATTTGAAATCCTAACTCCAAAACTCCACCCCTTAACTCTAAATCCTAAGTGTATAATAGTTAACCATAGAGATATAAGTGTATATATTTTTTTAATGAAACATTTTAATCATTTTTCTTCCTTATGTATTATTTTTATAATAAAAACTTTTTAGTGCTATTCAAAAGTATTTCTCTATTTGTTTTTTGAAATTTTATTTATTCTTCAAGCTAAGAGCACCATTATCCCTTGTTTTAGTGGGTTTCTTAGGTGGTGAGACCCACCAAAATAACAAAACAAGGGCTCTTATGTATGTAAAATAAGATACCCTCTTTCTTTGTTTTTTGTACTATTTGCGGGTCCCACTGACACGTGGCTGCCCGCAATTGGTTCTCTTTTTTTTTTTTTTTTTAAAGAATCACACAAAAGCAAAAAAAAAAAAAAAGAACCCCAATTGGGGGTTCTAGGATAATGGTGCTCTAATGTATTTCTATATAAAAGACTTTTTACTTATGAATATAAATAAGAATAACCAATTCCCTCTTTCTCTTGATTCATAACACGTTATCAGTAGAAACTCTAGCGATATTGAACTAAGAGATTAAAGTATATGTTTCATTCGTTAACATTACTTATTGCAAATAGGGTTAGTACTTTAGTATGCTTCGTTTAATTAGTGGTGTATGGTTTAATGTTTGATTCATTTAACATGTTAATATGCACACAAGTCAGTATGCTTCATTCATAAAAATAATATGTTGGCATGCCTCATTTATTTAGTTTAATGGTTCACATCTGGCTGCATATTAATGTTTAAATCATGTTGTTCAATTTATAAAGCTATGAATGTTAACCTAACTTACAAATGCCTAACACGTTTGAATTTGTACGGTTGCACATGTTTTGTTTTAATATATGATAATTAACAAGAACAGATTGTTTATGTGGAAGTAAGTCATTTATGATTATTCATAACAAGTTTACAATCATATGTTCTTTTAGCCAAAAGATTCATATATATGTTTCATTTTTTTAATAACCAAGGGATATCCGAACCTGAAAGCTCGACTAAATCTCTGGGGCTGGTCCACTGACGACATGTAACCCCGATCGTTCTACGTGAAAGTTAGATATTCACACTGTTTAGCCACACAAATAAATAAATTTAAATGATAGATTTCAAATTTAGTGTTTATCACATTTTCAAGTATGTCGTACCACTCGACCACATCTGCATGGTTATGTCTCCTTTCATGGCATTTGACGTTTTTTTTACTGAAGTTCAAAATTATTTACTCATAACATTTGTGAGATTTAGGAGAGTTCAAGCGCATAAAAAATATTATGCTTTTGTACTTAATAAATCAAAATTTATGTATCATACAAGATACATAAGTTTGTTATTCAAATTTTATGTATCTTAGAGAGAGCTCAAGCTCATAAGTTTGTTACTCATCTTACACGATGTTATGCTTTTATACTCAATAAATCAAATTTTATGTATCAGTTTTAACCAACAAACATATTATTTTTAAAAACATATTATAAACCAGTTTGTATTGTATATAAAATCGAATAACATTACTAGTTTAGTATTTTCAGTAGTCTTTCCTTTTTATCCTTTTTTTTAATAGTTCAAATGAGCTAGAACTTTCTTACTAATCGTACATAGTGGTTTGAAATAAAAGAACTACTCTCTCTGTATCACTTTAAGTGATGTTTAAGGTTTTTACACAAAGATTAAGAAAATTTAAATTTTGATGCAATTTATCTTGGTAACATAAAATAATATTAATTCAACCAATAAGAAAAAGATCTAATACTTTGTGATTGGTCACAAATTTTAAATGACATTAAATTTTGCATAGAATTGTGAGAAAATCACTTATTATAAAACAAAATAAAAATATTTAAAAACCACTTAAAATGATACAGAGGAAGTATTAATTATAAAATATAGTGTATTTTAACCAATTTTTTGTGACATTTTAACCATATTTTAAGTAAGATGCATATTTTTGGTTTTACTATAAACATTATAGAATACTTTATAGCTGAATTCTTAAACTTTATTGAAAATTTTAAAATTTTAAATTCTTATGCTGAAAAGTTTGTATGAATAATTATTAGTGGAGATGCATTTTGTCACTTCCCCACACTTTCTTTTTAAAAACCGTTTTAGGACGGTGTTGACACTTCCATTTTAGGATTTGGTGGAACGATGAAATTGGGAAGGCTTTTCTGATCGCAAAGAACCTATAAGACCATGATTAACCCTGGGTTCTTAGATGGGGTTCTTAGCGTAATTTAAGAACCGGTTTTTAACTTTAACAAAGAAAAAGTTAAGAACCGGTTCTTAAATAAGACATTTAAGAACCGGTTCTTAACTTTTTCTTTGTTAAATTAAAAACCGGTTCTTAAATTACGCTGAGAACCTCACCCTAAGAACTCGGGGTTAATCATGCTCTAAGAGCATGTCCATTGAGGGGTTCTTAGGGAGGGGTTCTTAACGGGATTTAAGAACCGGTTCTTAAATCCCGCTAAGAACTCCTCCCTAAGAACCTCTGATGGAGATGGTCTAAGAGGTTAAAGCGGTGGCGTGACTTTACATAAACAAATGATACCACCAAATAATAGTCCTAAAAGGAAGAATTAATGACGTGAGTTTTAAGAAGAAATGACGTCACTATACCATCAAAATAACTTGTAATACAATAAGTTGATGTACATGGTGCTAACGTATACCGACATTTTCCACCGTCCATTGATTGAAGGTAGGTTCTTTGTGGGGGATCTTCCTTATTTTTCACTTTCTTGTGTGCATTAATAAGGCTCCTCCACTATCCAGATTTTTTTCTTTTTTTTTTTGGAAAATTCTGAAAATTGTGACTAGTTAATGTGAAAATTTACTTTGCAAAAGTATTCTCAAATTAACCATACATAAATTAGTTTAGATGGTAACCTAATTCTGGAAAGTTAAAAAACTCCTGATTCAAAACAGCTCTACGATATTAAATATGGGTGGTTACACAAATATAACACTATATTTTAGATATTATTTGAATATTTAGAGAAAAAATCTATCTTTGGATTGCAATTTTTTTTTTGAAGAACATAGATCCGGATATTCCAATTTTTTTAAAAAAATATTCTCAAATGTATACATTCAGAGGGAATACTAAACTTGATTTTAGTTCATAAACGAAGGGTAAAATGAAAACAATTGGAAAGTTTTAAACTAAATCTTTCTTCTCTTCTCTATTTATTATATTTTGAAATCCTGTAATTATTATTGTGTATATACACAATACTATTATTAGTTTAGCAATATGAGGTTTAACCAGTAGTGGTTAAATCAATAAAATGTACATATCTAAAGGACTCGAGTTTGATTCCTGTTAAGAAAGATTATATAAATCAAAGACTGATCCTGGCTTTGGAGATGTAAGCATCCACTGCCACTACATGGTCACATGCGAAATCAGCATTTCAAGTAATCAACTCATTATATACAACCGTCTAACAAAGACAAAATAATCTAAAAAGAAGTAGTTCTCCATTTTTGTATTGATTTAAAACCATTAAACTATCATCATACAGAATACATAGAAAGGGTACAAAAGAAAATTAAAAAAACGTGCTGGTTTTGATTATAATAATAGAGTGGGATGTAAAAAAAGTCAGCGTGAATCATGTGACACGGTAAAACGACACGGTCCTATGACTAAGTCCACTCCTATCCGCTGACGTAAAACAGCATCATGCAGAGTTTGCTATGACGCACATCCTCACGTAACCATCGTTGACGCTATAAACTTTCCTCCACAAACTCTCCTTCGTATATATATATTTGACAAGACCTTCCCCTTCCTCATTAACATCTTTATATCATTTTTTGAACATCGCAAGGAACCATTTCTTATACAAGGCATTATAATATGATCCGTGCCGCGGAATCTCTTAGGCCGCTGCCGCTTAAAACACAAGAAACCGACGAGAGCAGTGTTCGCACGTTGGTGGAGGAGAACGCGCTGATCGTGATTGGACGGAGAGGATGCTGTATGTGCCACGTTGTCAAGAGCCTGCTTCTTGGACTTGGAGTCAATCCGGCGGTTCTTGAGATCGATGAGGAAAAGGAAGAGGAGGTTATGAGTGAGCTAGAGAGGATTGACGTTGAAGGCGGCAGAGAAACGGTGAAATTACCGGCGGTTTATATAGGAGGGAGGTTGTTTGGAGGGTTAGATAGGGTTATGGCAACTCATATCTCTGGTGAGTTGGTTCCCATTCTTAAGGACGTTGGAGCTTTGTGGTTATGATTCTATTCAAATTATTGTTACCCTTAAATATATGTTGAACCTTGATTCGGCAATGGCTGTTAATTCATTAAGTTTTTATAATGGATCAATGTTTTCTTTTCGATAATAATCATAATAAAATCGAAGAATGGTTCTTAAGTTGGAAAAGCCACTAGGATGTATGTATATTCATTAAACTCAAATTGTAAAAAAAAAAAGAAAAAAAACATCATGTATGATGGTAATCAGATTCATCCAGTTATTAGAGGAAGCTTTTGCTCACCAAGACTCATTTTGCCGAAAGAAAGGACCTAATGTGGAAAATAATTTCATTTGGTAGATTGTCGATTATATCAATACGTTTGCAAAATCCTAGAGAACCCTTTCTCTGTATCAATTATACCTTTGAATTAATGTTTTTTTTATTGTCATCTTCAATGGAAGATATGTTTGTTTACATGTCACTGCAACCGTACACCTACGATGTGCACAGTTTATTATTTGTTTTGTTGACGTGTAACTGATCACAGTGACTGATTGAAAATAGCTAACTCATGGAAAAGTTTAGCTATTTTAAAGTTCAATGAGAAGTTATGTAATCCATAAATAGTTTTGAATATTGATCACTAGTCACAAGGTCTGTTTATATACAACTATAGATTTCTAGTTCTAAGAGCATGATTAACTCTAGAACCCCATTTAGGGTTCTAGTTTTTTTTGTTTTTTTTAATTTTTTTTTTTAATTTGATTTTTTATTTTTTTTAAGAAAAAAAAAACTCAACCAATTACGGGTCGCCACGTGTTAGTGGGACCCGCAAACAGTGCAAGAAACTCTTAAGAACCGGTTCTTATTTAAGAGTTTGAAGAACCGGTTCTTACATTATTCATGGGACACATCCCCTTAAGAACCCCTCTAAGAACCCCCTTTAATCATGCTCTAATGTTGGAAGGACATCGTTCCTACTTCTATTGTCATAAGGACATTATCAAATATGAAAATATTACATAAAAAGATATAGTTATCCTAATACATCTCCCCCCTCCATTATTTGAGAACAGACCGACGGCGATAGCTTAAAACCCTAAGAGAGAGATTTCATTGTCTCTCCGGTAATCTTTCTGATGCCGGAGAGGGCTTTTCGTTCTTGATTATCTAATCTACTCTCCTTTCTCTTCTCAGTCTTAATCTCTGATATATCTGTTTTTGTGGTTTCTCTCCGTTCGTTTTGCATCCCATCAGATCTGAGATGTGGCGGTGGTTGGTTTCTGGAGGAACGATGAGGAGATGAAGCTGATAGAGGAGGATGAGACGGCGTAGTGAGGTCATGATTTTTAGATTGGTGTTTCTCCAGTTGTAGATCTTCTTCTGAGTGATCTAATCTCATCCTTGGCTTATAGTTTGTGTGTATTGTGTTGAAGCAGTTCTCATGTTCCTGTGTTATTAGCGGTTGGTTTAGTCTTTGTAGAGGAGGTAAGGTGGTGGTAGCCTGTGGGTTGTTCTTTATGATATTTTGAGCTCCTTCCTTAGTGTTTCCTCTAGTCTGTGTTCCTTGCTTGTGGAGGGTCTCCTGCACTTTTGTTTAGTTTCAGACGAAGCTTGGTTCGGAGAGTTGGGTTCTGTGGTGAGTCGAGCGCCATATGTCAGGTCGGGGATCTGTTGACGGTGCAATGTAGCTGCTTGGGGCAGTGCAGGTGCTTTCGCTGACGTCGTCTCAGGATCTTCTTCAACTCTAGTTCTTTTGCTGCGGGCTTTGTTCTTCGGAGTGTTATCGTCTCGGTTGGATCGTTGATACGACGGGTGTTTCATTGTGGGCTCGGTTCTGAGCATCTTCCTCGAGTTTGGCTTCCTTCTTCTTGCTTTGGCTCTTCAGATGGTGGTTCTGTTTGTCATGACTTTCTCCAATCGGTTCATGTTTATTTTGGAAGCTTATGGTTCCTTGGCTCAAGATCAACAACGGCGAAAACGTCTCGAGGATCCTTGGTTTGCTTTTGACTCTTTTCGGTGAAAAGGTTTGTTGTTGAGGCACGTGTTCCCTCGTTCTGCTGCTCAGTTTGGTGGATGGACCTTTTCTGTTTTTCGACTTGGTTGTCAAGCTTCTCAAGTGTTTGGGGATCATCCTGATTGGTATTCCGTCCTCGTCTCGTCTGGTTGTCCCTTTTGAAACTTCCGGTTATTTTGAGTTTGTGGGTTCTCATGTGTTTTCCTATTATCTTGGACGTCTTTTAATTTGGAATTTGAATTCTGTCTTCTTCATTTTTTAGATGCCTGTATGTGGGCTTAAGCTTCCCTTCATGGGATTTAGTTTCCGGGGATATATTCATGTTCTGCCGGTTTAGTTGCATGTCCATGGGTTGTTGTAAAATTTTGTTGGTGTCCTAATATAATCCAATTTGAGAAAAAAAAAAAAAAATACATCTCCCCCCTCCTTCAAGTTGGAGTGTATAGGCCTCAAATGCCCAACTTGTAAAGAAAAATGTCGAACTCTTTCCGTCCTAGTGCCTTTGTGAGTATATCCATCAACTACTCGTCGAGGAGACGTGTCTTGTCGAGATTGTGCCATTGATGATACGGCCACGTATGAAATGACACTCTGCTTCTACATGTTTCGTTCGTTCGTGAAAAAACAGGTTTGAACTGAGATTGATTGCTCATTGGTTGTCGCATCAGAGTGTCATTAGTTTATTATGGTTAATTCCTAAGTCAAGTAGTAAGCCTTTGATCCACATAAGTTCTTTAAGAACTTCAGTCATTTCTCTATATTCCACTTCAGTCGAACAAAGAAATTGTGTCTTGTTTCTGAGATTTCCAGGAGACAATGGAGGTGCCAATTTGTATAAGCCATCCTGTTAAAGAACGGCAAGACGCAGGACAACCAGCCCAGTCAGAATCCGAGCAGCCAGTGACGTGTAGAGGTGAAGCAGCCCGAAGCATGACTCCTTGTCCAATCATACCTTTTAAGTAATGTAACACATGTATAGCATCATCCCAATGATTGGTCTGTGGTGCTTGCATAAATTGTGTAAGCACATGGATGGAGTATGCGAGATCAGTTCTTGTGGAGGAAAGGTAAACCAAGTGGTCGACAAGTCGCCGATATTGTCCGGGGTTTTGAAGAAAAGCACCATCAGCTGCAACAAGATGATGTTTTTGATCTAGTGAAAATCCTGCAGGTTTGTAACCTAGCATCCCTACTTCGTTTATGATGTTGAGAGAGTACTTTTCGTTGGCAAAAATAGAAGCCATAAGGGCTTTAAGCCATTTTGATTCCTAAAAAACACTTCAAAGATCTGAGATTTTTTATGTGAAAGCAAGTCAATAAATATATTTTGAAGTCTACGATTGAAAAAGATGAATTTTCAGCAATAATTAGGTCATCAACATAAACCACATCACGACGAGTGATCCTTTGTTTTGTGTAAACGAAGAAGGAATAGTCGCTTCTTGACTGAATAAATCCAAATGCACGAAGCGCCATTGTTAAATGTGCAAACCGACATCGAGGAACATGTTTGAGTCCATATAAGTATTTGTGTAGTTGACAGACCCAATTTTCATTAGCTGATCGAAAACGAGAGGAGCTTCATGTATACTTCTTCTTTTAAGTCATTGTGAAGAAAAGAGTTATGAACATTCATTTGATGAACTTCATAATCGTTTGTTCACCTCTGTTTTTGTCTTTGACACAGCGCAACATATTAACCTTTCAGTAGAGAGAGTTTCTTCCATTTCTAATATTTGTCTCACATATTTGTTTAATTCGTGTATTAAAAACGCTGGTAAGAACAGAAACATATCGCTGACACTTTTCATCTGATTCCCATGAGTTAGCGGTGGAAAGTACTATCATATTTATATTATAATTTTCAATCGTGTGAATCTTTCTCGTGAGTGCGATCATAAGTTTCACTTACCAGTATAAACAAAATAAAGAGTAGACTGAACGATGACTCTTAAGCTATTATGTTGAGAGAATATTTTAAGAAGAAACGTGGTTAAAAAACAAAGTGGCAAATTTTGTCACTGCGTCAATAGAAGTTTAAGTTCCGTAAGATTGAGACATCCACGGATAATATGATTGATTAGGATGTCCCTTCCTTTTAAGTTATAGAGAGCCCTGAGACTGGTGTTTTTACTAGTTTTATTATGGAAAGTAATGGGTTTGAGACAAGAGTTAAATTGGTCGATGGCCATATTTTTTGTCAAATAGAAAAAGAATGACATATACAATAACAAAATCTGTTTGGATGTAGATATCCAAGTGCATAAAATTAAAAATCCACTTTTTAATTTTTTTCACTTTCTATCTTTTCTATGCAGTCCAAAAATGTGTATGTCTTTTATTTATTTAGCTTAACAAATAAAATTCACATATACTATAATTTGAATAATAAAAAATGATCACTACAAATCAAGAAATGTATTTGTTTCTAAGTGAGAACGTGTCATTTAATGTAGTAAACACTGAGCAAATCAGGAGTTCTATATACCTTGAACTGCAAAGTAATCTGTTTGCTGTAAATGTTTATTTTTTTCGGTAAATAAAATTAACATAATTGTACGTACTCCTTTTTTGCTTAAATAGGCGGTCATCTAGAGCTTGTTCTTTCCCCAGTCACAGTGATCAAGTTCAGCGAAAAAAAATCTATGGATGTAGTTTCTTAACAGTTAACACCCAAGTATGTGAAGATTTATGAGGAGAGTAATGTCAAAATTTTGTCCAATATAGTTCTTTACCATATGATCATGTCAGAAGCGGAGCCATTGGGTCATATGTTGCTTGCTATCCTTGGTCATCTTGTTCCCATGACTTATTGGTGGCTCCTACTCTTATCATCTTCATCTTTTAGAATCCATGAAATTCAGCATTCATGTTAAACAATCTTCCTTGTGTCTGCAATTACATTTACAGCAAACAGATTACTTTGCAGTTCAAGGTATATAGAACTCCTGTTAGAATAAACAGCCTAAATGTGACCCCTAGTTAAGCTGACATGCTAAGTGAATATTTCCAAAATTAATCATATAGTTTACCTATAAAGAACTTAACCCTTCATGAAAAAGAAAATGAAACAGTACACACTACACACAGCCATTGCGTCACGAGAAGTTTATGAAAGCAATAAAAGATTTTCACATTTTTACGGTGAAGCACCTTATAACATTAATTTTCTGCTATAAATACCCATTTCAATGTGTATCCTTTAGACTCAAGTCGCTCAAGAAACACCATGGGTAACAATAAGCCACTCTCATTCATCTCTTTGTTCCTTCTCGTGTCAGCTATTGCAGTATCAGCTGGAGATGAAGTGGAGCCCGTCAAGGACACAAATGGAAACCCACTTAAGAGTCAGAACCAGTACTTCATCCAACCAGCTTCAAACAAGAAAGGAGGCGGTCTTGTCCCAGCAAGCACTGACTTAACTCACTTGTGTCCATTAGGTATTGTCCAAACACTCCTTCCATATCAGCCAGGCCTTCCTGTAAATTTCTCCAAACCATCTCCCCCAAATGATGATGTATTGACAACAAACACCGATCTAATTATCGAGTTCCAGTCTCCGATATGGCTCTGCCCTTCTTCAAAGATATGGAAAGTCGATACCTCCTCAAGTTCTGACAAGAACTATGTAACCACTGGTGGTAGCTCCAGCACGAGAGAGAGCTTTTTTAGGATTCAGAAATATGGAAACGATCAAAACACTTACAAGCTAGTTCACTACGAGAGTGACTCGGCTATAAAAGGTATTGGCGCTACCACCGGTTTTTTCGGAGCACCTATTCTTGTTCTTGAAGATGATAATGATGATAAGAATGTTTTCCCTGTTAAGTTCCGTGAGGTTGACACATCCACAGAAAATGTGTTTGCGAAGGGTCTTAGGATGTTTCCTTCCTTCTAAGTTATAGAGAGTTCTACGAAGGTGTTTAATAAGTTGTATTATGAAAAATAATGTGTGAAACAATACCACTAAACCAAGTATGTTTTAGTATAACTAGGGGTCAGCCCGGGCTGCCCGGGATTTTCCTTTTTTTTTTTTAATTTTAGTTATATTTGATATATTGTATATTGTTATATGTTGTAAAACATATAAATCTAATTCAAAATATTTTTAAAATTTTCAGTTCTTAAAATTTGTGATCTTTTTGTTACTACAAATACTATAACATAATAGACAAAATGAATAGAAATAATTTTATTTTTGTTATGATTTGAATATTATTTTATCTTACTTTTTTTGTTATATCTATTCTATATTAAAAAGGGGATATCCAACCAAACGCTTATTCTGGATTTAAAACTATTAAAATCATAACTTTCAAGAGAATTAGAAAATTTATTTTGATATATATAGTCAATTTTGTTCCACTTCGTCTTAGAGCTTTTTTTGATTTATTTGCACCATCTATACTTTTTCTTCATATATAATCAATTTTGAACAATACCATAATTGTATTATGCAAATACTGTTATTTTTCTTAAAATTTGATGTTTATTGACCAAGTATAACAACTTATGTTAAGTGCTTAAAAATCTATATAGTTGTCTCACGATTACCCATGATAATGTCATATCCTTTCTCAATCTTGAATAATCTTCTTTACTAAATAGGATTTCGTCTTTGTCTTTAACTTCTACAACCTTTTGTATTTTTATTATTAGTTTAGTTACAACCATTTGGTAACTTGAACACAACCGGTAACTATGAGAACCATATTTTCAACATGAAAATTTGTACTTTCTTGGATTTTTTCTTTCTAAAACACTTAAAGCTAAAAACATTGAACGTCATTTGGACATACATAGCTTAGCAAGAAAACTCTTGTATGTACATATATGTTAAGATATTTGAAAGAAAGCAAACCATATATAAATAGTAGTGTCCCAACCATCTTCTTTCTTTGGAGTCTTCAAGCAAATGAAAGTATTCCAACTCCACATATAACGTTTTATCATGCACATGCCCCAACTCCACATATAACGTTTTATCATGCACATGCCCCACGTGTTTTGGACAAAGATGATCATTATGAATTTGACTAAAGAGCAAAAGATAAACAATCATGTTGTTTAACCTAGACGTGTTTGGTCTAAACAATTTTGTTCATGTGCTTCCGTGTGATATATTACAAAAGAGCTGAATGCTGTTTTCTACTTTTCTTTTATTTTATCAAGATAAAGTTACAGTCTTGAAGACAAATACACACATATCAGAATATGAAAGAATCTAAACTAAAATTCATATTCTAATACACATCCTAGATTCTTGTATTCATGATCAAACAACAAAGAAAATGTTGACAACTTTTCATAATGATTTTCTCTCACATGTTACTACTATCATCAAGTGGAGCATCTCTTAGACTTTTTAAGCTAAACACAACAATTATGGTAAGTTAAAATCTCACTATTTAGAACAGCTTGTTCGTATGAGCTATTGCGAGACATTGGAATCTCATAAAAGACCATGGTTGGTTTTTCTTCCTTCCGCATTGAACCTCTACTCGAAGGAAGATGAAAGAGCAAGCCATGAGAGCTAAATTTGTGTTTGGAGAAGAATATGGACTACTCTTCAGCTTCCTCTGTTTCTTTTGAGCACCTATTCTTGACAAATGACCACTATACCTGAAGAGTTTATTAACACCACTATGGTAAGTATTATACACTATGCAATCTTTTCGCTGTCAAGGTTAAGAAATCGTACCCTGCATTGATGAATCCTAAACCAAGAACAGCGACGGCAGATCGAGAGAGGATTGTGTTGGGGTCTTTGATTTGAAAGAAGGATTTGATACGTGTCTGTTCAGTTCTAACAAAGCTTCCACAGCTTCTTCTTTAGAATAAAATGTGACATAAGCAAACCCTTTTTCCCTACATATGACTTCATCTATTAAAACATCCACTGAAGTGACCAAAAAACTTGAAGAAGACAAAATAGATGTGTAAATGCAGCTGCGTCAGTAAATGCCGAACTAAACCTGGTGTTGAGATTTAAGAGACTGACCTCCAGCTACTCGGCCATACGAAGAATGCAAGGGTTAATGTCTCTTCTATGCTTGAGAAATATACACCTGCAACAAACAAAGCCTTCAGTTTTAGTGATAGCAGAAGCACTGAAACTCACATAATAAGAAGCTCATGAAATCTGCATTAAGACAAAAGACGATGCTTTGCATAAATGGAAAATTACACACACAAACACAACATAAAACAGAACCAAATCAGAAGAGTGATCATAGAATATATGAAACATAAGAAATCACTGGAACTCATAAGAAGAAGACAATGCTTTATATCTGAAAAAACTGAGGAGTCGCAAATCATCACATGTCACCTTAGACAGAAAATTGGATCAATACCTTAGAATATCCAACATTACATCTTTTTCAAGCGAAGTGCAGGACTTCCGTACAAAAATCAACAATGTATTCTCCAGCTTCAGGTGGCGATGGCAAATTTGGTTTACAAAGAAACCCATAATTTGAATAAACACATACAACCACCAAAAATCAACATAAATAAAACATGTGTGTCTTGAGCTGAATTAACATTTTATCTAAATACTATCGCATGACAATAACTAACTCCAGATATAAGCTGATGAAAGAAGAATCGGGTTCGAAATATATTCAAAAAAGAAGATTTTTTAATAAAAAACAAAGACGCCTTAAACATGAGATAGATACTGAAGCTTGATTCTTCATTGTGTGGGGGATATAAACCCTTGCATGATAGTCCCCTGGAAAAAAAATTTAGGGTTTGATGATATAGATCTCGAAATCAAGATTAACGAAAATGAGAGATTAGAACTCATACCTGTTGATCAATGGGAAGTAGCTCCAACCCAAGAAAAGCCCCTCCTTTTGCTATGTTTTTGGCCTCCCAAAAGTGGATTATCCTGAATCGAAGCAGTGACTCCGATCGTCCCGGTGAGATATCGTTGAAGAACATGGCGAGTGGAGCTTTCCTGGTCCTAAGCGAAGATTTGGCGACGGATGCCATAGCTAGTTTTTTTTTTTCAAAGAGAGATTAGGGTTGATGGATTTCGATCTGGAGGAGGCGATTTATATAGCTGGAGAATCGAAGGGGAGGTAGGGAAATCATTAAACTCTCGAGTGATTGCATGGAGAGTAACGGCAAGAAGTAGAAACAGAGATGAAAAGGTGGAGTTGAAGAGACGGCCATAATCGACGAAACTGAGATGGAGAAGGTGAAGTGAAGAGGCGGCTAAGGAATCAGCAGATCACGTGAAGCCCATCTAGCAAGTGCGGTTCGCCTAAGATATTAGGACGTGATGACGTGTCAAATTCGAATGTTCTGATTGGTTTTTTTTTCCTGCCGACGTGTACAGCCTCATGGCTCAATACCAAAGGCTTTTATATATTGGGATGTAATAAAAAAAAAAATGTGTCTTTGCTTTTTGGTTTTAAAGGGTCTTTCTTCTTTGTGAATGTCCGTGTTCTTACGAAACCAAGCCCTTTATTAAATTTAAGCAAATTAACCAGTGCTGCCAAAACTGCTGAGAACCTCGTGGCATTCAAGATGTGTTGAGCCCTTGCTTACTCGATCATAAGCACTGTGTGTGTGTGTGTGTGTGTTAATTTACGATTCGGATTTAACAATAGAAAATAAATTCTTGGTTAAAACTAGTGAAAATAAAGCAGTCCAGAACCATTAATTATGAATCGCGTTTCTTCCATCTCAAGCATGTTTATAATATCCTTGCATGCACCTTTGTTTTTTCCTTGCATGCACAATTCTCAAAGAAATGATGGTATTCGACGTTAGTAGCACTTTACATGTAACGCTGTTACAGCGCACTGTTGTGTTTAATGTGGAAGTGGGGTATTAGTGGAATTATGGCCGTTATAAATAATTTAAGTTGCCTACCACTCAAAGCCTTTGTAGTTGTACACCATTGCTAAACAAGGGCACCCGTTACAAAAATCTATAATTCTCCCTTGTTTATGTATGTTAGTTACATACCTTTTCAATAGAGTTAGTGAGTAATACTGACTGTTTGCATAATCTGTTTCATCATAAGAGCATACCAGTCTTTATATAATACATACTTTATACAAGTTCTTGTTTGTTTTCTCCTCTTTTCTTCTATAAGCATTTCGGCCACACTTATCAAATTATGAGCTTCTCCTGTTTTCAAAGTAAGACAAAAGAAGATAAAAACTATGTATAATAAGGTTAACATTTCTATATATAAAAAGAGAAAGAGGGTAACTTAGACACAATCATATTTCCAATGCATCATTTATTACCTTTATGTTTTCCTTAATTTTAATCTATGAAAACAATAACTTACTCCGTTTCAATATAAATGTTGATATTTTCCCACAAATTAAGAAACTGATTGAAATGTATTTAAGTTGTTATTAATTAGTTCTATTTGATCAATAGTATTTGAGATAAATAAAATTATTTATAAAATCAATATATTTTGTAATTAATTTCAAACTGAAAATAAGTATAATTTACATGAATTATTTTCATGGTAAGACACTTTATCAAAATATATTACACTGTATGACACTTTCTTCTCCTAGCACACTTTTCTAACTTTTAACTCATTCTCATTTAAATTACTAGTAAAAAAAACTATGTTATAACTATTAGGTCCCACCATTTATTTTTCTCCTTTTATTTTTTTTATCAAATATCGTTCTTCTTCTTTTTGATTGAAAAATATTCTTTAAAAAAATTTATTTTAATAACAGATATGAATTTAATTTTAAAAGAATTTTCTAGGTAAGCTGCTAAAGAATTTTTGAAAGAGATTTTGAGGAAGACAAGGTATTAGATTGCCTGGATACGAGCTAGCTCGTCTAAGATTTCTCCGATGAAGCTCCTCCGACCGTGAACTTCTCTCTCACATGAACGGAGCTCACATCATTATCTTAATTTCTCAATTGATTTCTCTCCATCGCGCCAAGCTTACACCATGACTGTGATCTGTTGGTGGAGCCGGATACTCAAACTTACCCGTTTCTTCTCAAAGCCGTGGCGAAGATGGCAAATGTTCGATTAGGAGAGATGATTAATTCGGTTATGATATGATGTGGGTTTGATTCGTTGATATTCGCTCAAAACTCCTTGTTTCATTTGTATGGTAATGGTGGTGATGTAGCTAGTGCGAACAAGGTGTTCGATGAAATGCATGTGAAGGATCTCGTGACTTGGAACTCTGTGATTAGCGCGTTTGTGGAAAATGAAGAACCGAACGAAGCTTTGGCGTGGAACCATGAATGTGCTCTGTGATTCGCCTCGTCTCCTACGTGACTTTGCCTTGGTTGCGAACAACATCCGCGGTATCACCTGCTTTGTCTCTTCTTTGCTCGTCGAGATCAAGTCTTCAGTCGCGTCGACTCCGGTACACCATGATAACAGTTTTTGTATAACAAAAAAATATTACAATGACACTTATTATAAAACAAAGTGAGTATTGTACTATACTCGGGCCTAAGAGCATAAACATCCGCAAGATCCCATTAAGTTTCTTAAGTACACTTTTAGGAATTTTTAATTAATAAATGTTAGCTAAGGTTCTTAATTAAGAGTCACCTAATTTTTGACCTCCAATGGTAGTTTCTTAATTTGGATTTCTTAAAAAAAAAAATTTATGAAAGATTAAATTTATTTATTAAATAAAACATACTAAAGATAATATTTTAAACATAGATTAGAAAATTAAAATATAAAAAAAAATGATTAAAAAACGAGAAAAATTTGAAAGAAAGATCCAAGCTCAGTTGTTGTCTTCGTCACGTCTAAAATTACTCCATAAATGTTCAACCAGATCAGTTTTGAGTTGTTGATGCATTTGTTTACACAATTTTTAGTTTGAACACCCATCATATTGGCAATATTTGTAGGCATATCTGCAGAAAAATTGAGATCGACATGTGAACTTCCGCTCATGTCTTCTCCTTGTTGGAACTCTGAAACATCAAACTGAGTATATCCATCTCGTTTGTCTTCTACTATCATATTATGGAGTATGATACATGCTCTCATAATCTTTTCAATTTTAGCTTTATCCCCCCAAAATGCAGGGTTTTTAACAATGTCAAAACGAGCTTGCAAGACTTCATAAGCACACTCGACATCTTTTCGGGCAAAGCAAGATAGCTTTTGAGTTTTGATCCATTTGCATGTCGAAGTAAACGAAAAAGAGAAAAGAAAAAAAGGAAAAAAAAATATCAAACTCTCATTTGCTGACACGTATGTTTGAAACCTCCCTAAAAATCGGTCACTAAATTGCCCATTAAAGATCGGTAATAACTCTTTATCTCTTTTTTGATTTAATTAAATCATCTATTAACATTAAGAAACCCATTAAGGAGCAGGGATAAACATGGTCTAACTATACTACGAGAGTCTACTCTCTTTGACTTTTTTCTACTTCGTTTACACTTATAATATGAGCTTCTCCTCTGTCTTCACCCTTTACTTTGCGAATCATCCTCTTCACTTCAATTTCCAATTTCTCTGGTGAATGATTAAGGGATGAATTTGCAATATTCATCTCTCGGTAAAGCTTAAATTTTGAGTCATTGTAAGATTTGCTGGAAAAATTGGTGACTAATTTACTCGTTTAGGCGTCAGATAAAACTGTCAGTAAATTTCAACATCGTGTGCATCATAGTTCTGACCATAGAAGCTTGTCAGGAACATAACCATTGAAACACATGTTGCTGTCGTTGGACGCCTTGTTCTCATGAGTTATCGGTGGCTTTTGCTCTTTATAATCTTCAGCTTTTATCTAGGTTCATTTATGTGAAAATCTTAATTTCTCGTGTTGTCAATTAAAGCAAACAAAAAGACTTCATGAGTAGATATCATGCCACCGACAATTCAAAGCATTTCCTTTTACAAAATGAACTCACAACATCGAAGTTGTTTTTTAACATTTATAATTTAATACTCAAATCAAAGTCTGCATAAAAACACATATCAATATGTTTTCTTGGGATTCAAGTCACCCAAGAATCACCACGAATAGCAATATTATTCATCTCTTTGTTTCCACTCCTCCCAACAAGGGCAAAAGTGGAATCCGTCAATTAAGCATTGACTTAATTAAAGTAAAAAAACGATTGTTAAATTATGCTAAGAACCTCACCCTAAAAACTTTCAATAACGATATCTTTATGCATAGGTTCTTTAAACGAGTCTCTTGCATTTATCATTTTAAAAAAAAAAAGCCAACTGGCATATGAGTTTCTTTAAGTCTGTATTGTTTCTTCGTAAAGAAACTTTCTTCAGTTTTTCTATCATCTCTTACTATTTCTTTTAAAATTAATTATTTAATGAGAAACTTCGACTGAGAAATCATCCGCTGTAGATACTTTTACTTTCTCTACTCCATTCTGATTTGGAAAGTCGAATCCTCCTCCTCAAATACCAACAAGCGCTATGTAACCATTGGTGGTAGCTGACATCTTTATCCAAGTCTCTTAAATGGGTCTCTTACACTGTTTGCAGGCTCCATTGATATGTGGGATCCGTGAACAATGCAAGAGACGGTTCTAAAAATTCTTAAATAAGAATCGTATTTTTTGCACTGTTCACGGGTCCCACTAACACGTGTCGACCCATGATTGGTTTGATTTTTTTTTTTTGAAAAATCAGAAAAAGTAAAAAAAAAATAAAAAAAAATAAGAACCCCTTTTGAGGAGTTGTGGAATAAAGATGCTCTAAGCCTCTAAAAGGAAATATAGCCTTTTAGGATTCAGAAATATGGAAACGAACAAATCGATAATAATATGAGAGGCATGTATCATATATTCTAGTTAATTTTACAGCACGATCTATAACTATATAACTAAATTTTCAAATTCACGAAAAAAATCAACATAACTTAAGTCAGTGATAAATTTGACTAGGGTTATTACAGTCGTACAAGAATAAATAGCTACGGAAATTTTAGCTGACAAATGTAACTTTATAAAAAAACACTGAAGTGGGAAATATTGTTTTTGATGAAAGAAAACATAAAATATAATTTTAAGTTATATTTATCTAAAATGTAAATTATTGAAATAGTTTTACAAATCAGCATGAGAAAATCGTACTGGGTTACCTTATTTAATACGGGATTATATACATAACAATAAGAAACTCTTTCTTGTATAAATGAAAAAAAATCCTCTAGCTTTTACTTTAAAAAGAATTAAAGAGCATAAACGCAACAGATAGGATTTGAATCTGGATATGATAACGTAACATGGTGCTTACTAATAGAAAATATATTAATAAGACCAAGAGATTAGGTTTCCAACTTTCATTTGTATTATTATTCCCTTACTTTTTCTTTTTCTTTTTTTGCAAACTACTTATTTGATCATTAGCTTAATTTTGTTACAACAGTTGTAAAAGAAGAGCTATTACAATATTTTCGACAGACTTTATTTAGGAAAAGAAAAAAAAAGAACAAAGATCAGTAATGCCTCGAGGTTAATTAAACTTGTTTCCCCAATTTAATCCCAAACAAAAAGTTAAACCTAAGATGTCTTAAAGAGTTTAGAGATAAATTACTATGATGGTTACCCAACACCTACACACAAAGAATCTGTTCTCTCTCAGTCACATCATTCTTTTCCTCCTCGTTACTCCACAAAGCACCTGCATCTGTATATTATATGTTTCATTGATTCTTCATGAAGCTTTCTTTACCCTTACTTGCATCACAAGTAAAGCTAAGAAACGAACATGAACCATCGCCTTCACGAACCACCAACTCTCGAATCACCTGCGTCGTCTCTTCACTTTTCCCTCCATGCTCATACCCAAAACCGGCCTGAAGATTTTCATAACCGAACCGGTTTAGGTTTACGAGATTCTTAGGTTTAGTTTCGGTGGATCCTCCACATTGCCTAGGCTGTGTTTGGTAGAAGACTTTAGAGAGAACTGGTTCGCCGTCTTTTTCATCCTCACTGTGGCCTAAGTGATACTGATGCATCACCCAGTTCGTCTTTTCGGGCTTCTTCTGGCGACCGTAGTTCGTGTAGAGCACTAGGATCTTCTTGAAACCAGCTTCTCCTGATTGAGACAAAACTGGTCGGGTCTTTCCTGTTTTGTGCCACCGTGTCTCGTGGCCTTCCTCCTCTGTGCTCACTTTTCTACGTTTTCGTGTTCCCGTCGTGTAAGCCTTTGACGGCCGGTGGAAGAAGTGACGTACTTGCCCGTCTTTGCTTACTCCTACTTG
>MU106824.1:0-83016 GCA_012274485.2 Sinapis alba | reverse complement strand
CTTACGTCCTACACCAATATGATTCCAACCACCACGCGCCACCATCTACAGCCATCCAACAAACTCTTTCTCCTTCTTTTCCACTTCTCTCCGACCCACAAATCATGTCTTCCTTGACTCAGTCCATCCCCACCACCATCACCCAGACGCTTTCCGTCTTGGCCTCTCTCGGACCACGACCAGACCCCTCAGCTGTTTCTTCTGCTCGCTCTAAGATCTCTCAGATCCTTCAGGTGGACTCTCTATCACCAGAGGAAGCAGCCAAGGAGGCTGAGATTTACGCCGGGGCTGTGCGGTTGGAGGAGGTGTATGATAGCTACGAGAAGGAGTTGAGTGACTTGGAAGAGAAGCTTTCAAGGGTTTATGCTACAGAGTCGGAATCTTTATTGAGAAGCCGCAAAGAGATGAACGAGGAGGTTGTTAAGATGCTGAAGGCGGCGGAATCCGGTAAAGTTCTTGAGAGGATTGATCTCTCCGGCCAAGAACTTAAGCTTCTCCCTGAAGCTTTTTGCAAAATCGTTGGTTTAGTTTCTTTGAATATCTCTGGCAACGACTTGATGGTAATTACTAAAATTTTTATTCCTTCAGTTTCATATTAGTTTGTCGTTCTGGTTTTATGCACACAGATTAAAAAACATTTAATTTTACATGTTTTCAAAATAAAAATAATATTACCAATACATCTAACATATTTCAACTAATAGAAAAACTGAATAGCTAATATTGTCAATAAATTTAACATTGAAAACCAAAAACGATACTTATTTTAAAAAACAAAAAATTTATCCTATAACGACAAGTAATTTGAAACGGATGGAATATTTGACATGATTGCTTATTATTTACGTAATGGTAAGAAATTTTTGGATTTTGGTAAGATCAAGAACTTGATTAGTAATGAAAAGTAGTTTTATGTTTCATTAGTTGTGTTCTAAAACTGTTTTTAAAAACGTTTTTACAGTTTATACCTGATGCAATCTCGAAAATGAAGAAGCTAGAAGAGCTTGATGTATCTTCAAACTCTCTTGAATCTCTTCCTGATTCTATAGGAATGTTGCTTAACCTTAGGATCCTCAACGTGTCTTCCAACAATCTAACTACACTCCCTGAAAGCATCGCACATTGCAGGTTCAGTTCTTGTCTTTTCTTGTTAATGTCTGAATATTATTTATATTTTTTGTCCTGACGTTTTGGGGAATCTATGTTTAGGTCACTGGTTGAGTTAGATGCAAGTTACAACAACTTGACTTCATTACCTACAAATATCGGATACGGATTACAGAATCTCGAGAGGTTATTGATCCATCTGAACAAACTCAGTTACTTTCCAGGTTCCATAAGTGAAATGCGTTCCTTAAAGTATCTTGACGCACACATGAACGAGATCCATGGGCTTCCAAGTTCTATGGGGAGACTAAAGAAACTTGAGGTTCTAAACCTAAGCAGCAACTTCAACAACTTGATGCGTGTCCCCGACGCAATCACTGATCTAATTAACCTGAGGGAGCTTGATCTAAGCAACAACCAAATCCAAGCGATACCAGACTCGTTTTATATGCTGAAGAAGCTAGAGAAACTGAACTTGGAACATAACCCGCTAGAGATCCCGTCTCAAGAAGTGGCTAAACAAGGAGCTGAAGCGGTTAGAGAGTTTATGAGGAAGAGATGGGATATGATTATGGGGGAGGAGCAACAGAGGATTGGTGTTGAGGCTGAGCGACATGGAGATGGAACCGGGTGGGTCTCATGGGGAACCTCCATGGTTACTAATCTTGTTTCTGGGGTGACTCAGACCGTTGGATTTGGAGGAGGTTCTGGTGATGGTGGTGATAAGAAACCTGGAGAATCGCATTTTTATCACCAACTCTAAGTTCTGCTCGACTTTTGTTTTAAATAATTTTTGGGTGACGTTTTGTGAAGACATCATCATTACCTTGTTTACGGTCTTGGCAAGTTTGTAACACAGGAAACTGTTGTTTTAAAAAAGAAATTTCATATTTTTTTTCTCAAAATTTCCTCAGTAATTTCTTTATTACATATTTTCTTTATTTTTGGTTATACCGTGATGTGACAAATGAATTTTAATGGTTAAATAGATTAATTCGAAAGATGTAAATGTTGTGAGAAGCACGGTAGATACGAGAAGAAGTTGAGTAACATGGAGGAGAAACTTGCAAGGGTTTATGCCACAGGCCCACAGAGGTGGAATGTTGAGAAGCCGCGAAGAAATGAACGAGGAGTTTGTTGTGGTGTTCAAGGCGGGGAATCTGGCAAAGTCTTTCAGACGATTGATCTCTCTAGCGAAGAATTTAAGCTTCTCCCTGAAGTTTTTTGCAAATTTGTTGGCTTAGGTTCCTTGAATATATCTGACAATGACTTGACAGTAAATACTAAAATTTTGAAATCAAGAACTTGATTAGTACATGCAGTGTCGTTTAATGATTCGTTTGTTGTATTTTGAAACACCTTTCACAGTTTATACCTGATGCAGTCTCGAAACGTAAAAAGCTAGAAGAGCTTGATGTATCTTCAAACTCTCTTGAATCTCTTCCTGATTCTATAAGAATGTTGCTTAACCTTAGGATCCTTAATGTGACAGCCATCAATCTAAATTCACTCCCTGAAAGCATCTCTCATTGCAAATTTAGTTCTTATATTTTCTTGTAAATGTCTGAATATTGTTTCTACTTTTGTCCTAACTCTTTTGGGAATCTATGTTTAGGTCACTGGTTGAGTTAGATGCAAGTTACAACAACTTGATTTCATTACATACAAACATCGGATATGGATTACAAAACTTCGAGAGGTTATCGATCCAGCTGAAAAAATTCCGTTACTTTCCAGGTTCAATAATTGAAATTTGCTCGCTAAAGTATCTTGACTCACACATGAATGATATCATTGGGATTTCAGATTCCATCGGGAGGTTAACGAAGCTCGTGGTTCTAAACCTAAGCAGCAACATCAACTTGGGCTATAATTACCGGATCCCCGAATTTTAATCCTACCGGAAAAACCCGAATCGAAATTGAATTGAAGTAGTAAAATAGCCGAACATGTATTAACTATTAAGTTAGGAGAAATTGAATATCTGAACCCAAACGGATAATATCCAAATCGAACGAATATCTGAGACGGGAAACAGGGTAGATAGTATGATAGCTTCCCGAACTAGAAATCCTTCTTGCGGATCCGAAGTAAGGGGATACACAGACGTAGAAGATGATCGTAGGAATAGAAAGATCACCTCGAAAGACTATGCTCGGTTGCTTAAGTTCTAAGGAACTTACGCAGAGTAGAGAGAGTTTTAGGTTTAGGAATATAACTTTNGATGATCGTAGGAATAGAAAGATCACCTCGAAAGACTATGCTCGGTTGCTTAAGTTCTAAGGAACTTACGCAGAGTAGAGAGAGTTTTAGGTTTAGGAATATAACTTTCTTATTGAATAATCTCATCAGCCATAAGGCTTAAATATAAAGAAAACAATCTAAGAGATAAGGCTAATTAGAATCCTTATCTTAATAGGAAAAGAAATCATAAAATCAGGTTGATAAAGATAAACGTAAAACCGTTAAAACCGTTATGAAAGTCGTATGACATGTCCTGTCACAATACTCCCTCCTTCAGAACATCCTTGGCCTCAAGGATAGAAATTTGAAAATGTGGATGCTTGGCAATGAAGTCTTGATAAAATTCCCATGTTGCTTGCTGAGGCGTATATCCTTTCCATTGCACCAAAACTTTGGTGACAGCCTTGTTTTGCCTGTTAACCATCTTTTTCTCAAGAATCAACTCAGGTTCTTTTGCTTTGCCAACGTCAGAAAGATATTGAGGCAGTAATGTAGGGATATCGGATGGATTAGGACAGATCTTTAGTTGACTGACATGGAAGACATTGTGTATTGCAGCACTCGGAGGAAGCTCGAGCTTGTACGCCAGTGAACCAACACGATCCAGGACTTTGAAAGGACCATAGAACCGTGGCGAGAGCTTGTGAGGAATGTGACGACCTTTCAGGGAGTGTTGACGGTAAGGTTGTAGTTTCAAATAAACATAATCACCAATCTGAAACACACAGTCTGATCGGCGAGAATCAGCGTATTGCTTCATTCTGTTTTGTGCTCGTAAGAGATGAAACTTCATCATATCAATGATCTCCTCACGTTTTTGTAGAGTCCTGTC
Source organism: Sinapis alba (assembly GCA_012274485.2). Taxonomy (NCBI): domain Eukaryota; kingdom Viridiplantae; phylum Streptophyta; class Magnoliopsida; order Brassicales; family Brassicaceae; genus Sinapis; species Sinapis alba. The sequence goes on along the minus strand of MU106824.1, from coordinate 78,833 downwards.
GATGACTGGCGAGGAGCTTTCACCAGGGAGGTAAGGCATATGAAGAGGAGGCGGTTGACCATAGATGATTTCGAATGGTGTACTTTGGATTGCTGAGTGATATGTTGTATTGTACCACCACTCGGCTAGTGGAAGCCATGAACTCCAGGTGTGAGGAGTGTCTGAAGTCATACAACGTAGATATGTTTCGAGAGTCTTGTTTGTGACTTCTGTCTGACCGTCCGATTGTGGATGGTACGCGGTGGAGTAGTTTAAGTCGACGCCATGAACTCGGAACATTTCTCTCCAAACCTCACTGAGAAACGTTGGATCTCTGTCACTCGTGATGTCCTTAGGCATGCCATGAAGTCGGAACACTTGATCCATGTAGGCTTTTGCGACGTCGAGAGCTGTATAAGGGTGAGAAAGGGCTAGGAAGTGAGCATTTTTACTTAGTCTGTCAATGACCACCAAGATACAGTGCTTGCCGGAGGACGGAGGGAGTCCCTCGATGAAGTCTAAGCCGATTGATTCCCAGACTCCAGCTGGAACAGGAAGAGGTTGCAGTAGTCCTGGTTTTGCCGCTAAGTCGTATTTGTTACGTTGACATACGGAGCAGTTACGAACATAATTCTGGACTTCTAAGCTCATTTTGGGCCAATAGAACAGAGTCTTTATCCGATGTAGTGTAGCGTCGCGACCCGAGTGGCCTCCGATTGCAGAGTCGTGTAACCATTTGAATATATGAAGCTTTACTGCAGCATCATTACCAACGACGAGTTTTCCACGTCGACATAGCTCATTGTTAACAAAAGAGTACGCAGTGTGTAGGGATGGGTTGACCTGCAGGTCGGAGATTATCTTTTTGGTGTTAGGATCCGTCTCCCATAACTTCTTCAAGTCTTCATAGAACGTATGGTGAGCTTGTGATAAAGTGATGTGTAGAAGCCGAGAGCCGGAGACTCGAGAGAGAGCATCAGCAGCGACGTTCTCCTTTCCTTGTTTATATTGTATTTCGAAAGTATAGCCCATGAGTTTGGAAAGCCACATATGCTGGAATGGAGTGGTGATTTTCTGTTCAAGTAGGTACTTGAGACTGCGTTGATCTGTTTTTATGATAAACAGGTGATGAGCTAAGTAAGCGTTCCATGTCTGTACGGCATGAACGACGGCTAGTAGTTCTTTCTCGTATACAGAAAGACCGTGATGTCGAGGACCTAATGCGCGACTGATGTAGCATATAGGGTGGTTTTCCTGCATAAGTACAGCACCGATGCCTGTTTGAGATGCATCAGTTTCAATGACGAAGGTCTTTAAAAAGTCAGGAAGTGCTAAGACGGGTGCTGATATAAGAGCTTCTTTTAATGTCCGAAAAGAGCCTTCTGCCTCAGATCCCCACGAGAAGCCATCTTTACGAAGTAGGAGAGTCAGGGGACGAGCAATGATGCTATATCCTTGAATGAAACGACGATAGTAGTTGCAAGGCCCAAAAAACTACGAAGTTGTTTCTGACTGGTCGGGGTTGGCCATAGTTCCACGGCTTTGATCTTTGCAGGGTCTGTGCTAACGCCTTCGTTGGATATAAAGTGGCCAAGGTACTCGATCTTTGTTGCCCCAAAAGTGCACTTTGATTGCTTAAGGTACAGCTGTTGGTGTTGTAGAATGGCGAAAACTGTNCTTACCAGACGGCTTCAACGAGATCGATCCCGTCGCTGTTCTCGTAGTCCTCGCAGTCACCGTCATCATCAGCTGCAGCACAAGAGAGAGCTCGAAGGTGAACATGATCATGACTGCATTCTTTTAATGACGAATGTCTTTGAATAAGTACAGCACCGATGCCTGTTTGAGATGCATCAGTTTCAATGACGAAGGTCTTTGAAAAGTCAGGAAGTGCTAAGACGGGTGCTGATATAAGAGCTTCTTTTAATGTCCGAAAAGAGCCTTCTGCCTCAGATCCCCATGAGAAGCCATCTTTACGAAGGAGGAGAGTCAGGGGACGAGCAATGACGCTATATCCTTGAATGAAACGACGATAGTAGTTTGCAAGGCCCAAAAAACTACGAAGTTGTTTCTGACTGGTCGGGGTTGGCCATAGTTCCACGGCTTTGATCTTTGCAGGGTCTGTGCTAACGCCTTCGTTGGATATAAAGTGGCCAAGGTACTCGATCTTTGTTGCCCCAAAAGTGCACTTTGATTGCTTAAGGTACAGCTGTTGGTGTTGTAGAATGGCGAAAACTGTTTCTAGGTGTATAAGATGCTCTTCCCAGCTTCTGCTATATATCAAAATATCGTCGAAGAAAACCAGTAAGAATTTCCGAAGGATTGGTTCAAAAACGTGGTTCATGAGGCCTTGGAATGTGCAAGGAGCATTTGTAAGTCCGAAGGGCATGACAAGGTATTCGTAGTGACCAGAATGAGTTCGGAAGGCTGTCTTGTGCACATCATCGGGAGACATTCGGAGCTGATGAAATCCAGCTCTTAGATCGAGTTTAGAGAAAAATTTTGCGCCGCCAAGTTCATCTAACAAGTCTTCCAGAAGTGGGATAGGGTATTTGTCCTTGATTGTCTGTTTGTTGAGGCCTCTATAATCGACACATAATCTCCATGACCCGTCTTTTTTTTTAACAAGAACTACTGGAGATGCGTAGGGACTGGAGCTGTATTGAATGATTCCCTGAGATAACATCTCTTGGATCATTTTGTCAATTGAGTCCTTCTGTAATGATGAGTACCTATAAGGGCGCAAGTTAACAGGGTTAGATCCTGCCTCAAGGGGAATCTTGTGGTTGAAACCCTCTCGGTATGGGGGGAGAGATGAAGGCTCCGCAAAGATATCTGAATAAGAGTCAAGCAGGCGTTGTAAGGCCCCATCTTCGTCTGTCTCTGTGTCGCTTGCTTCAATGTGATACAGGATCGTAGCAGGGTCAAGTGATTGTTGAGGTAGATTAGAGTTGTCAAGGTCGCATAAGTGGAGTAATGCGATTTGTGGTTCTTGCAACATGAGCTTATTTAAGCTACTACCCGAAATTACTTTAGAGTCATTTGGAGTAACTCCTCGGAGAACATGTTTTAGGCCCTGGAAAGTGAACTCCATTCTAAGATTGAGGAAATCCCAGAGAATAGGTCCTAATGTGGAGAGCCATTGCACGCCAAGAACCATGTCACTGAAGCCCAATGGAAGTGTCCTAAGTTCAGTAATAAAATCGTATCCCTGCATTTTCCAAGAGAAGTTGCTGCATTTGTAATTTGTAATTAAGTCACCACTTGCTGCAGCTACTGGCATTGGTTTAATAGGAGTTAGTAAACAGCCTAAACCCTTAGCCATTTGAAGATCAATAAAATTGTGTGTACTTCCGGGATCGATCAATATATGTAGCTTCTTCTTCCGATACTGACCAAAGAGACGCATACAGTTGTATGTAGAGGAACCATTAAGTGCATGCATCGAGATAGTAGGTATTTTCTCAGTTTGATCTCTAAGTTGCACCTCGTGTGTTTGTTCTTCTGTCTCATCTTCTTCATCGAGACCTGATGTATCGGCTTCCAGAAATAAGAACTCAGAACGTCTGTGTTTCAGCTGATGACCTGGAGTAAAAGGTTCCTCGCAGAACATACACAAGCCCTTGCGTTTGCGTTCTTGCATCTCTTCGAAGGAAACTCGTTTCTGCGGCGTATTTGCGATTAAAGGTTTGTTGTTTTGGTTGTTAGCTGTCGCGGTGTTGTATTGATTCTTGGAGGCTGGTGAAAAATTTGACTTCTGAGAATAAGAAAAATTACTCCTAGGGGGTTTTGATGGAGTGTGTAGTAAAGATAATTCATGGAGTCTTGCTATTTTTGCTGCTTCTGGAACAGAGTTGACGTTGAATTGTCGCACATGAAGAGCTAAGTGTTGGTTCATGTTAGTCAAAAATATACTCAGAGCATGACCAGGAGCAAGAGTGATACGGTTCATGGCGCAGTCAAATTTCTCCAAGTAGATATCAATAGTATCATTCCCTTGTTTTAAACTGACCAATTCGGAGAGTGGGTCGTCATAAAGCTCACCGAAACGAGCTGAGACAGCTGCAACATATTCCGGCCAAAGTGGAAAAGTGTTGTAGCGATTTGCGATGTAAGTGTGGTGCCATTGTAGGGCTTTGCCTGTCATATGGAGAGAAGCGAGGCGGACTTTCAACTCGGGTGGTGTACTGTCAATGGAGAAGAACTGCTCGCAACGGTATATCCATTCTCGAAGCACTGATCCATCGAACATTGGGAACCCGATTTTAGTTAGTCGTGAAGCTAACCCGTTAGGAAGAGTTGGGTGGGCATTCTGTTCAAGAACGGGTTGGATTGATTTCCCCGTGCTGTGTTCCAATGGTGATTTATCTAGCCGTTCTCTTTGTGGGGTAGTTCCGGTGATGGTGCTATTAGGGGATGATTGGCTCTGACTTGCGTCTTGCTGATTCGCTTGCTGCTGTGAGGCGAGAGCGAAATATTTTTCCATCATGTGTTTTAGCTCAGAAATTTCTCCTCCTAGTTCTTTTCGAATTTCCTCGGTTTGTTGAGTTTGCGAAGCACGCAACTCCTCAATTTGTTTATTCATCTCGCCAATGGTGGTGGATTGTCTTGTTTCCATAGCTTGGTTCTCAGGATTTTATGCTCTGATACCAATGAGACGGGAAACAGGGTAGATAGTATGATAGCTTCCCGAACTAGAAATCCTTCTTGCGGATCCGAAGTAAGGGGATACACAGACGTAGAAGATGATCGTAGGAATAGAAAGATCACCTCGAAAGACTATGCTCGGTTGCTTAAGTTCTAAGGAACTTACGCAGAGTAGAGAGAGTTTTAGGTTTAGGAATATAACTTTCTTATTGAATAATCTCATCAGCCATAAGGCTTAAATATAAAGAAAACAATCTAAGAGATAAGGCTAATTAGAATCCTTATCTTAATAGGAAAAGAAATCATAAAATCAGGTTGATAAAGATAAACGTAAAACCGTTAAAACCGTTATGAAAGTCGTATGACATGTCCTGTCACAATATCCGAAGATAACCGAACATATATATACTTAAACATATATTTCTAGTTTACTTATGCTATTTCATTCAAAATATTTTTTTTTTGGAACACCTTTTTTTATTAACTTCAACTTACTTCCTTATACATGATAGAGGGAATTATTCATCCTCTTTGATTAAAACCATAAACTGCAACATCATAAAATAAAAATGATAGGTCTTCAAACGAAGAAGATGACATAGAACTCAAGACGGTGCTTGAAAGCGTCAGTGTAGCCTTCACGACATGGTCAGACAGCAGAGAGATCGTCACCTTAAATTGTAACGTTGATATCCAATCCCCACCTCGAAAACTCGTTGAAACGAATCATGCTGCATCTTCAGGCCCAAACGGACTGCTTCACAAGATAGCAAGACGGTTATATATATGGACAAACAGCTCCACAAAATTGGAGGGAAATCACTCCTTAAAAAGGAGGCAAAGGATGATAACGATGGTCCCAGTGTGCTCACCGGTAAATGAGAAGATAGGTTACTCTTCAAACAAGAGAGATGATCCAGTGAGTGCAAATTTGTTTTCGTAAAAACCTTGATGAATCTACCAAATTTTTTTAGGAATATGGCTAAATAGACCAAACTCCCCCACAGTTCAGTGGGCTGTAAAATTGGGATGAAAATAAAACATTTAAGAGCTGATGGCCTACTGAAGCCCATTACCAATCTTCGATGATCTATCTCAGCGTAATTGATTGAGCAGACGCGCCGGTGGAAGGAGCAGGCGGCGATGTGAAAATGACGGTGTGCAAACGGCCAAGTAAAGTGCGGTGAGGGACGGAGTGCCGGTTCTATTATCTTGTCCAGTAAATATGAGGTAAGGCACTGTGGAAGAGGTCGACGAGAGTTAAAGCTTCCACGAAGGGATAACTTCATCGATAGACCATGGCTTGCAAGAGGCAGAGTTGGTGGCAGATCTGACCGGTGAAAGCCAGCTTCACAGTGATGAGCACTTATTTCCCCAAAATGGGGTGGGTAATCGCCGGTGTGAAGCACGGCGTTGATGGTAGGCGAGGATGTTAAGGCGTTGGGAGAGGTGAAAACGCGGTAGAGAAGGATGAATGGGGAACCCCCCAAGAACAGTCGGATCTGGTGACTTCAGACAGCACACCAAAGCTCAGAGATATGGAGCACAGCTCGCAAAAGACATAGTTAACGGAGACGTTGCGTGGCACGGTTTTCTTGGATTTCCAAGAGAAACTAGCGACAAAGCAGTGAGTTGGTTTGGAGTAGATGCTGGAAACCAAGAGCTTCAAGCTTAAATAGATCATCTCCATTGTAGAAGAGACCATATCCAGAGCAGAGAACAAGATTATGTAACAGAGGCAGTGACTAAAACAAGCGAGCGTTGGAGCAAACGAAGAACGGAGATGAGCAATGGCGACGCCAGCGAGCTCGATCGCCGCCGGCGTCGGGGAGTGAAATCTTGTGCGGCGCCTCGGGTTCTGTGGCAGAGAGCAAAAAGTTAGGGAGAACTTGTTCCAGTTTGGAGTTTATCTTCATTCAAACTATTTATATTGATGTTTTATATGGCTCAAAATCATATAGTATACATATAATCCTACATAAAGTGATTTGCTATTCACTTAAAAATGCATATCAAGCTTCTTTTCATACATTATCAAAAATTGTATTCAAATCCTCGAAACGATAACTAAATTAGTGTTTTTCTATATTCAAAATTTTGTTTTCAAACCTATTAATCATTCAACCTATTAAATTTTTCAAAAACCAGTTAAGTTTAATTTTTTTTTTTCAAAATCTAAAATATATGAACCCGATCCGAAATAACCGGACCCGAGCTTAAAATACTCAAATCCGATCCGATATATAAAAACAACCGAACGGGTTCTAGACCTGTATATTGAAATACCAAAAAAACTAAAATACCCAATCCAAACCCGAACGAGTACCCAAACACCCATGCCTAACATCAATAATTTGATGGGTGTCACATACACAATCACCGATCTAAATAACCCGAGGGAGCTTGATCTCATCAACATCCAAATCCAAGCTATACCAAACTCGTTTTACATGCTGAAGAAGATAGAGAAACTGAACTTAGACCAGAATCCGCTCGAGATCTCATCTCAAGAAGTGGCCAACCAATGAGCTGAAGTTGTTAGAGAGTTAATGAGAAAGTGATGGGCTAAGATTGTGGCAGAAGAGCAATAGATGATCGCGTTGAGGCTGAGCGACATGGATATGGAATCGGGTGGGTCTCATGGGAACTACTTGATATTATGTGTATACGCACACCAGTTAACCTAATGTGCACACTACCACAATCGAATGGTATGTCGATGAAGCACTTTAGGATCGAATCCACAAAGACCAAATGTTATACTTTATTTTTATGGGATCAATATCAAGCTAAGACAATATGGGGTTTTGAGATTAGGATATTGTAACAAGCAAGTAACACAATTTGATTTATTTTTTTAGATTGATTAAAATGCTAGCCTAGGGTGGTACAATCGGATGTCAAACAAAGATGAGCTAAAAATTTATTCAAGTTTGATTAAGAACAATCTAGAACTCGGAGCAAGCAACTCGGAACAACCGACTTTCGCAGTGCTGCTCCCTATGTCGATCAACCTCAGAGCCTAAGTTGTCGCTTGGTCTGAGATCTGATGGTGAGCAGTATAAAAACATGTCTGATATGTTCACAAAACACCCTAATATCTAGTTTCGTTGATTAAAGATGCAATGCTCATTCAAGTTATGTCTAGTAACCTAAAACACTTTTGATGAATAGATTAAACCTAGAATCATGCACTAAACGGTTAACTTGATGCAGGCTTTAAGAGCAACAGTAAATGAAGACAATAGATTCATGACTTATCAATGTTTAGCTCACGGATCTAACACCCTAACATCATAGACTAAGCAAGGCGACTACTTAGCCATAGCCACATAAAACACAGAAACAAGAGATGAAGAAATCATGATAATAGATTATTGAATAGGAAAAAGATATATGGAGGCTCCTGACGTCTGGGAGAGAAAATAGTGATGATTAGGGCAAATCCCGAAATGTTAGTAGTTTCCTTAAAAATCTTTGCCGCATGAGCAGGCACCGGGTTGCTCCGCTTGATCGGGATTAGGCACTCAGGTTGCTCCGTCGGGAAAAACTCCAATTTGCATTCTTTTTTTTTATGTGTCCCTCCAGTTGCCTCCCAACTTACTCCATACCTGAAATAACTCAAAAATAACTATATAAATTCGATAAAAACCTGAAAACAATTTAAAAAGCATATATACAAGGTGTCAAAAACGCCATATATCACCACCATAGTTACTAATCTTGTTTCTGGGGTTCGATCAAACCGTTGGATTCTAATGTAGCGAAAACTATATAAATACAAAGATTCTTATTTAGTCTAAGAATACTTTAGAATCAATCATTCCAGGATTCATTGAGATCTACAGGTCTACCGTAAACAAGGTTTGAGAGTATTCTTCTCATTGATTTATAAAAACCTCTTTTAAAAAAATATTTTTATTAAAATAAACCAAAACTAAATATAACTATAGACATAAAAATATATTTATATAAAAACCAAATAACCAATAAACTATTAAAAATCTTTAAGATAATTTCAACTAATTAAAATAAATATTGAAATAAATAATAAATTAGATAATTTAAATATTTGAAATATATCCAAATATATCTTTGCATCATTTTGGAACACATGACATAGAGATTCTTTGTAGTCACAAATCCATATTGCCAGAAAGCCACCACATATCCATCGCTCATAATTGCAATTTTGATGAAATTGTTTCCCCATAAGCGTCACAAATAGAATTTTTAACATGACATGGAAAGGATTCGTCTTTTTTTTTCGTAGCAACATCATCAATTCATCATAGATATCGATTATTAGATCACCAATAATATCTATATCTATGTAAACAGTTTCTTCACTTTCAGGAAACAAATTTCTTTTGCAAAACAATAGATGTTCCCCTTCAACATGATTCCAGAATCGTTTGTCGATTAAGAAATCAACCACACGCAGTTATGATACCAACTGTTATATCGAATAAAATAAAATTAGAAATCTCTTGATTCTAAGAATACCCGAAAAACTACAACAATCACAAGATTATTCATTTAGTCTTAGAATCTTCGAATAAATAAAGTCTTTTTAAATTCGTTGAGATATTTCTAAGATCTACTGAAATAAAAAACAAAAAAAAAATTTTAATTTTATTAATCAAATCATAAACTACATAATACCATAAGCCTATAATGTTATTTATATAAAACTAAATAACTTTAAAACTATTTAAAATACCTAAGATAATTTCAATTAATTAAAATAAAACTAAAATAATGATAAACTAGATAACTAAAATATTTGGAATATATTCAAATAACAGTTAGGCCTGGAACTTATTATTTGAGATCCGAATTCGATTTGAGATTTGATCTGGATCTGATCCAAAGAGGTTGGATTCAGATCTGGATAGTAAAATGTTGGATCCGTCAAAACCAAATCCGGATCCGGATATCTTGATTTTATTTATTATATTTTTATTTTTATAATACTATATAAGTATAAATTTTGTAATAATATACTTAGAAATAAATAAAAACATTATATTACTTTTATTTTAAAATTATTGTTAATATATATATATATTTAATATTAGTTTTATTTATTTTAAAAATTTTAATCTGGATCCGGATAAAGATAGTACAAACATGGATTCACCGGATAAGGATCCAGAGACCTTAAAATACTCTGGATACCCGATCCATCCCAGGCCTACACCGTTACTTTGTTTACAGTCTTGTGTAATTAAATAAGAAACTGTCTTTTCAAACTATATTTTTTTACAAATTTTCTCAAAATTTGCTTAAAGTTTTAGTTATACATATTTTTATCTATTTTGAATATAAAATAATATGACAAATGAATTTTAATAGTTAAAGTGATTTTCGAAAGAGTAATGTATGAGAAGAACTTTGAAATGTTTACTGTTGATCAATTATTATTTTAATTTATTTATAGAATTTAATCTATACTATTATTTGCGAAGTGATTTTTCGCAACGGAGCTCTCACGTTGAAAGTTGGAGTGGTTAATATCGTTTATACCCTTAATGAATTTTTATAAAAAGTACCTAAAAATAAAAAAACGAATTTCAAATTTAATTGATTAAATAATTGAGTAAATTGACAATAACAAGAATTATCCAAAATATAAAAAAGTATATTTTAAAATTAAACAATAATTCCTATGTATATTGTGTTATTATCTGAAAATATGTGAATTAAAATCTACAAATTCAAAATAAAAAAATACAAAACTAAATATTATTCAAATAAAATTCTTAATTTTACATAATTGAAAATAAATATTATCCTTAATGAATTTTATATATAATTAATTATATAATCAAAAACAAAATTTTATTAATAATATTATTTTTTTATAAGATAACTCTTATATATTGTATTGTTATCTTAAAACATATCTTTCAATTTTAAATTTAAAAAAGATAATTTATAATAATTAAGTGGTTAAAGTTAATGTTAATAAATTTTATATATAATTAAAAACGAATTTTAATTAATAATATTAAAATTTTATTAAATAAAATAATTCTTATATATATTATAAACTAATAGATATTTATAAAACAATACTTTGAAGACTTAAAACTTAATAAATGTACGTAAAGTTCCTTTGAAAATAAATCATTTATAAATTATAATAGAATCATATTAACTGAATTTTAGTTTAGGTTATATTATTATGCTTGTATATTTTTATTTTAAAGTTACAATATTATAATATATTTTTAAGCTTTATTTGAAATATATATATATATATATACTATGTTACATTTATTTATTATATTTTTCTATTGCATATTTTAAATGTTAAGAAAATGAATTGAATTGAGCCAAACAGAGTTTAATAACTTTTGTTACCGGTAAAGCTACAACATGAACAAAAAAACCAGAATATTCCATCTTAAAATCCTAAACCAAAACTTCTATAGGTCAAAATTCTTAAAATCCTAAACCAAAACTTATATAGGTTAAACTCTAAACACATATATTCATTTATATTTTATTTTATAAAAATTTCTCTTAATTGTTTCTAAAATAATATAACACACATTGAGACTTTGAGTAATCTTATTATATAAAGAAAGGTTTATTCTCTCCTTAGAGAGACACCTAGGATGCCAGCTAAGAAATTCGAAGTACTACAGGTTGACACGTGTCGATGTTGATCGAAACACATCGTTTCATTAACTGCATTCTTAATTACGTTTTGGGCTTTGTCCCTCTATGGTTTCGGCCCGTTGAAGTTCTCTTCGTCTAAAGACCTAATAAGAGATTAGGTTATGTTATTCACGCGACGGCGATGCTGAACGCGATGACGTTCGTGCTTTCTCCATGAATATGGAACTGCCAGAGTTATAGATTCGTCTTAAATTCATTGATTCAATGACACACAATATCGTCTTCAATGCTTAATTTCATCCCCATAGGCGGTGGTGGTTCCGTATAAATATATGTGAGCATCGATCTTCTCTTACACATCTTCACTCCGTATTGATTGGTTCTCTTTTCTATGTAGTTTATTCAAAGGTCTTCTTTGAAAGAGGAGAAGAATAAGAAGATTGAGCAAAGATCATGATGGGAGTGTTCCTTCCCTTGGAACTCTGATTGAATCAGAGGTACCGCTTCTTTTAGTTTACTTGAGGTTTAATTTGTTTTATATGTACCCATTGTTCCTGTTTATTTTTCGGCTATTTATCTGATATCACTACCTTCTGTTCTTGAATCATGACAAATAGTTGTTGATGGTTAGTTTATTTGGTCAGTATCAGATAATCAATGTGTTTGGTTGTGTTTTTCTAAATATGTGATTTTGATTTATTTTTTTATAATTCAGTGTGGTCATAACAGACTGGGAACCTCCGCCAGGAGCCTTATTAGGACGCATGTCGTTTCAGTCTGTCAACCCCTCTATTGAGGTTTGTTGGGTTCTTACTAACTGCTTTTAGTTTTTCTCTCCATTTTTTAAGCTTTCTATATAATAAAACCCTTTTATCTCCTTAGAAACGAATGAAAAAGCGATAGGCAATGGACAAACGGATGATTCTCCCACCAGTTTTGGCAGTAATGGTGGTGGAAGAATGTCTTTTAGGTACTACTTGTACCCTTCGCTTTTACAATTCTTTTTTTTGGTTGGTTCTCAACAGATTAGTTTCCCAAGAGAGTTTGCTTTCAGCGTAATAATATAGATCCCTTTGTCTAACTGATCATATAATCTTTATACCAAAAAATGAGTTATTATTGATAGCTGTAGATTATGTCAGGACCTATCTTTACAACTTTAAAACTGTAAGTATCCAAAAAATGTATCCTCTTTCAGTGAACCAAGAAGGTTGAGACAAGCCAAGAAACAAATGGTGAATTAAAAAAGAAACAGTCTGAAGGTTTAAATTACTAATGTTGCCTTTTTCCTTTTTCCTTTTTTTTTCCTTTTTTTGTATGCATTATTCCATATATATAATGAAAATTTTCTGATTCCATATAATTTATACAATCTTCAAGTTTTTTTTAAAGCTATGCACATTTAAGTTAAACAATACATAACATGTTGAAACATACATAGTAATGTTAAATAATTACACAACATTTCAGAATGGTAGTTACTTGTGTAACAAGCAGAACATTATTGTTACTTGGGCAATTTATAACTCATATTCATATAAGGCCATCTGCTGGACTTAAAATATGGATAAATATCTACTGTTCATCCACCCATATACTTTATAGTTGTCACTCTATGATATAATTTATGGCCTTTTAACGCTTACATATTTAATGCATATTCTAATTAGTTATTAGTAAATGATATATCAACATATATAACAACTAAAATCAACTAATATAATTTCTTCCGAATACTAATACATTCGAAATTAACCATAGAAGACTTAAATCAAATACTCAAGCAATGATAATTTATAAATTAATTAAACAAACTTAATTCAACGAACAAAAAACATCCACCTGTTTTAAATTTAAAACTAAATAACATATTAACAATAAAATTTGCATCACATTTTTGAAGTATTATTTGAATGAACATATAATTAAAATTATATGTATTAAAATATTAAAACCCGAAAAAAATATTCCACCCATTTAAAAGAGTATAAACTAATAAATAATGACAATCACTAACATCTTCAATAACAACTATAAAATCATATAGTGCTTTTTCTGACTGAATTCCTCATTCTACAATAATTTAGTAAGTAATTAAAATAACTAAAATCAAAATTATGTAATTAGCTATTTTACAGTTTAAAAAACGTAACACTAAAAATAACTGCACATCCCATCTTTATAAAATTAAATAACCACCCCATATAATTTAAAAATATTAATTAAAATATCAAAATCAAAAAATAAAATTTTGCGCGTAGGGTGAGAATTTACTCTGTTCTCATCCCGTCATGTCATTAAATAGGATGGGAGAAAGTGAATCTGAAAAGAGGTAGTGAGCTTATGAGCATCAATATGCTTCTTCTTGGCTCAAACGCATCTCCAACGATTTTAAAAACAAACGCTTCTTTTTCCTTTGAGATTTATATGTAATGATGGGAGTAATTTTTTAAATTATGTTATGTGCTTTGTTAAAAAATTATACTATTTGCTTATTTATTCGCTCGCCCGTAGGGCGGGTTTACCCTAGTTTATATATATAAAGTACAGATTCCTTCCTTCCTGGGTATGACACATCAGATGCCAGCGCACAAAGTCGTGTTATATGGTGCTGCCACGTGTCATACTTATTGAAGCTTTGCGTTTCATTAACAAGCAGTTGACTGAGCTTTCTCCCTTATTTCCTTTCTTCGATTGGGTCTCATTGTCTTATTACGGCTCAAGTCGGATGGGCTGAACTCGATTGGCCTTTGTTCGATCTGCCCCGTCGCTAACCCTAGCTCTGTTGGCAGAAAGGAAATGAGTTTGTCTCTTCCACCGTTCAGGTTCTTGCGACGACGCCTGGGATTCTTATCCATCATCTGAAACGTTCTGCGTTCCCTTTACCCCATGTTAAATCCCATTAACTCGAACGTCCATGATTAGGTCTTCAATGATTGGTGTAGATCTACGAGTCGGTGTTCTTTGGGTATAAATATGTAAGTATTTCTCTTCACTGGATCATCCTCTTTTCGTTTCTATTACAGACTACTAATTTACTATTTTCAGACGGTGAGTGACCCGTCTAATGTGTTTCTGGTAACAACAGTCAGTTCTTTGATGTTGACAAAATCTGATTGTTTTCAATTATTACTTTTCACTCACAAAACAAAGATCTAGAGAGTCACTAAGAGGTTGATTAAGGAGTTTGTCAAATCCCATGAAGCAAATCTTCGAAGGGTCTTTCTCAAAAAAAAAACATCAAAAGGTTTGCAATTTGAATGACTTTTCAATGTTTGCGTTTGAATAAGGTTTTTGATTTATTGGATCAATTCTGATATCAGTGATATCTCCTCCTTTTTACTTTTTATTTCAGTTTCTATCGAGCTTAAAACAAGATCAATTTTTTATTTATTTGGTTGATGTGGTGCTAGGCTGGAGCAGGAATCTGGGGTTATTTCTTTTAATATTAAATACTTCGAAGTGGAAACACATAATATTAAGTAAGCAAACAAGTTGGAAAGAAGTGGGAAAGTGTCTCTTAGGTTTCTTTGCTCTCAGGTGAAATTTTCTTTCAAGATTAGAAAGCAAAGGTATCTTGAAGCTACATATCAGTAATGTTTGTTGTTTTAATTTATAGCTCAAATATATGGTTTGACTGTGTTAGTCCTTTATAAATGATATTGTTTCTATATTTATTTCAGAAATGACAGAGCAAAAGCTTCTGATATATGAGCCAAATATCTGAAAGTTTTTGCTAAGTTTACAGAAGAACTTTACAAAGACATCACCCAGCTTCTGGCTCTAGAGCTTTTCAGGTAAAATTTGTTTTTCCTTAATAGAAATTCAATTTTCTGAAAGGCATACACTTTAGTGTTAAAGAGTTTGTGTGTTTGATATCTCCGCAAGGATAACGGTGCAAAATATTTCAGCTCGAATTGGCACTTGGCACTTGGCAGCATCATCTATGTCAATATCCGAGGGTAATCCTCAGTTCAACATCTCAGCAAAATTATATATCTCCTCTTCTTTAATGTATGCCATCGGCTCTCTCTTTGTCAGATGTCTTGGTGGTCCTGTGGTGGTACTCTATTCCCGTGGTGGAGGTTTTCTGGTCTGCCTCTGGTATCTCTCTATGAAGTTGGAAGATCGAGTCTCTTCTTGCCTCTCGGTGGTGGTTTTGTGCCACCGAAGGTTTCTTGCGGTAAGTAACCCTTGACAATGGCTTCTTCGTTTGTTTCTTTAGTTTTTTTGGTATCTGGTTTATTCTGATGGCTTCTCAGTTCACTACGCCTCCTCAGATCGTTTCTACTTTCTTTTCCTTTTTTGGTTATTTCACCATTTTTGAGTTTGTTGTTTATCAATTTTAGTTAAAACCCCCTTTATGTTTTTTTGGTGTTTTATTTATCCTTACAGGCACGGACTGCAAATCTTCAACGGGTCATAAGAGTCTGCACTAAACGTGATCAACAGAAGCCATGCCAATCATATGAGTCCTTTTGGTCAGGGTCAATAGCTATGGCAAGTGGAATGTTTTTTCTTACAATTCCATCATATATTTTTAAACTAAATCTTTTGATTGGAGACAAACTACAATTATAAATGGAACTGTTGGTTTTGTTTTATCCTTGCAGGTTTGGATTGCAAATTTTTAAAAGAAAGTTGTTCAAGCAGATGTGACATAGAAGTATTCAGACATTTGGAGTTGTGTAGGAAGAGCATGTAGCTCATGATTTGTCAATAGTTCAATACTTAGCTACTACCCATTCTCTCAGTGTTTATCTACTAACTATTGAGTCATTGCCTATGGTATAATATGCATCGACTTTGCCATGCTCAGGTTCATAGTTGCATGTTTCTCGCATTACTCAGTGAGAGGAGAGAAACATGAGATAACTCCACCAATTTTAACAATGAAAAGGCTATTAAATACAAAGGTGAGAACCAACCAAATTCGTAAACCAATGAAAATATATTTCAAAATGCACTAATTACATTTTAAATAGATCACATTTAAATATATTGTTTGAACTTACAATATAAACAATACGATGTACAAGCTAAAATAAAATTTATATTACACAATTAACATAAATCCCACGTATAGCGCGGGCTTACCCTAGTGTATTTATATAAGGAGCATTTAATCTTGATAAATTAAAAATGACTAGCATGATGATACCAATTTTAACATAATATAATATCATATCATCGTCAGAATCATATCAATAAATATATTATAAGGAAATCCTCATATATATTAATTGAGAAGTCACTTAAGTAATTCCTCCTGAAGTGTCGTTTATATGAGAGTTTTCTAATTAATCGTTATAATTTGATTGGTTGATAGTTTTTAATTTTTTATTTGTTTAATTAAAGTTTTTAAAAGAAAACTAACCCTAAAATTACCTAATCTAATATATGTTTCCACACATACAATTAAACATCTTAAATATAAATGAATTAATATAATTTATATAAAGAAACAATTAAATATCATAGATTACATTATATAAATTGATAATGTACATTTAAATACATATGATACTACATAAACAATTATAAAACAGTTTTTAATATATTTATATTAGTAGTGAATACAATAAATCATAGATTTCGGAAAATTAATTAATGTAAACCTAATAATGTTAATTAAATTCATGCATTCACTATTTATATATATATATATATATATATATATATATATTTTAAAAAAACTTCAAATGAATGCAAAATAGTCAAATATATAATTTTAAAATATTCTCATCATTTTCCAATGAAAATGTGATATCATAGATAAGTTGTCACTTTTAAAAATGATTAAAATATTTATATATTTTAAAACATAAAAATTATATGATAAATCATTTAAAATTATATTAATCAAGAAATATTATTTAATTCATCTATAATATAAACAGATGAATTAAAATTATTATATGGTAAGTCAGTTAAAATTATATTATACGGTAATTCATTCAAAATTGTTATATAGTAAGTCATTTAAAACTAAATTAATTAAAATATTTTTCACATGCTTTTTCTAGAGTTAATACTCTATTAATATTATTCATATAGCTTTGAGTATAATATAATTAGCATGGTTGTTTCAAATAGTAAAAAAATAAAGGAAACATAAATAAAAAACAGAAGGAAAGAATAATAAAATATATTTGTTGTGTTTTTAGTTCTTTTATATTCTTATGTATTTAATTTTATATATTTATCGAGATGCGTGCATTTTTGTGTTTCTATAAATATGAACTAATTAGTTTTACATGTTTTTAAAATGATATAATAGATTGAGTAAGAAAGATCAATGAAAATGACATGTTCTACAAATATTAATGTCAAAGATAAAAAAATATAATGTAAATTGCAAGTTGGATAAATTATTTAAAATAATAAGATGTATATTTTGTGGTATAATAAACTTTTAAAATGTACAATAATAAAATTTTAACAAATTTTACACAAATAAAAATATTTTATTTGATATAATATTGAATTTCACATTAATATTAAGTATATATGTCTAAAATAACAACATTTCGTTATTAAAAATTTTAAAATTATTTTTTTCTTATTAACTAATCAGATTTAATTAAAATAGGCACGTTTAAAAGAAGAAATGATTTTTTTTTAGCTCATTTAAGTTTTATGTTAAATACTAAATAATAAAATGATTGAGAAAGTTTGATTTGTGATTTGACAAAATTATGAGAGAAATTACTTACACTACCATTTTCCTAATACATGTTTTCATGTTTACATTAACCAAATTTATCTTTGGTTTTAAAGAGATGAATCATCTATCTTATTAAAAGAGAAGTACCTAATAAAAAATATCACTAGGTTTTCACACTT
This sequence comes from Sinapis alba, assembly GCA_012274485.2. Taxonomy (NCBI): domain Eukaryota; kingdom Viridiplantae; phylum Streptophyta; class Magnoliopsida; order Brassicales; family Brassicaceae; genus Sinapis; species Sinapis alba. Next base: position 60,731 of record MU106824.1, on the reverse strand, counting down.
ATTTATATTTTCATACCACTGAAAATTAAATAAACTATTTATCTAAATGCTTGTCTTTTCACTTAAATTAATGTATTTTCCTTAAGTTTCCTATTTTAGTGCTTGTTTTTTCCAGTTTGTTTATTATGTTTTAATATTTTTAATTATGTATGTTATATGATCTTAAAGTAAGAATAATATAAATATAATATTTTAAATAAAATTAGAGAATTAAACTAGAAATATAACATTAAATATGCATAAGTTCGGTTATCTCAGATATCTATTCGGGTACGGATATTACCCGTTCGGATTTGAATATCCAATCTCTCATAATTCAATACCCGTGTGGGTATTTTGCTACTTCAGTTCGGGTTTTTGGGGTCGAGTTCAGATACAGGTTCAGATATCGGGTAAAGTGCCCACCATATATATTTACATCTATGTTAACGCATAAAAAGACTTTCTACATAAATATATAAATAAGATGTGAGTATTTAGATGGTATACTAAGTCATACTTCTGTATTTATTAATATTTAAAATTCAAAAACATTTTTAATATATATTATACAAATTTCTATAAAATGAAGATTTCAAATTTGTATACATAATATACATTATTGGACATAAGATATTTATTTTAACACACAAAAAAAAATATTTTTAAAACCACGAAACATTTTAATTACATCATTTAATTAAAAAACGCAAACTTAATATCCGCGTTGGCGCGCGGATCCGGATCTAGTACTATATATTAATTGAGAAGTTACTTAAGTGAATTATTTTTTATATATTGTTAATAAGTTAAGTTTTAAAAAATATTTATAATTTGATTGGTTGTTGATGTTTATTAGTTATTTATTTTAATTAGATCTAAAAATAAAATGTAACTATAGAACTAACTAATATAAATTACCAAATAACAAAAGTAATATTACAAATAATGATTTATGGTAACTAATTGTAGAATTGAAGAAATAATATATATGTTTCATCAATTTCTTTTTCTTTATCAATTATTTATATATAATTAAGTAAAATACTTTAACTTTTTATTGAAAGAAATTTAATGGTTACATATTATCATATGAAAGAATTAGATTTGTAGGTAAAGAATTGGTGAACTTTTTATGTTTTCTAAAGTCAACATAAACATGTTTACAAAATAATTTAATGATAAAAGCATCCAATTATTGTATTGGTCTTACATTAAAAAAAACTCTCATTTCTTGAAAGCTAAAGTATTCCCGGTTTTTCACGCGTTAAAATAAAATATTAAGTAATTCTACAACCAATTATATGAATTAATTATTATATTACTTTTCTATAAGAGAAATATTTGTAATGACTAAGGTTTACGTTGTTGAACTATTTTAAATTTCACAGGTCTTCTAAAAATATATATTAATTTTTTTGATTATCCAACTATTTGAAACTAATTAAAAATCAAATTTTAAATTATTATTAAAAATTATAACAATATAACCTTAATATATTTTTTCATATAATATAATTACCCGCAAAATTGCGGACAAACACCTAGTAAACTATTATTCAAATATTTATTTTTATTATAATATTTATAGTAACTAATAAATGAGGTTGAACTCACCTGAAAACAATTTCAGATCAAACAGACTACCAGTTGAAGTTCTACAATAGACCACAAACAGCAATTAATTCATATAAAAATTAATTGATGGTCAGGAAAATAATTTCACTATATTATTTCAAAATATAAGCCGAAATCTAAAGTGTGTTTTTTTAAAACAAATCTAAAGTGTTTATATATATATAACGTCAAACCAGTCCAAATTAAGGTTAGTCAAAACACAACAAAATCAAAAACGATATCAGACGTGTATTTGTATCAATCATATATTTCCATAACCGGTGTCAAAACCTTAAGAATCGGTGTAAAACAATTTGAATTTGATTATGAAGCTACGAGATTGAAAAATTTATCTAACAAATTTTGATCAACTCAGACCTCTCTTTGACGAGCGGTTTGTGGCTTCGATTTGTGTGAATATATAAGAGGTTTCTAACCATGTATAGAACAAAGTATAACTCTCCTTAGAAACAATCCACCATGAGTTTGAAACTCACTTTTACGAAAGAAAATTGAGGAAAGGAAAAAGATAGAGTTTACTAAATACTCTAACCAAGGATAAACACGATAAAGAACTAAAGCACCAACAACAGAAAGCACAAGCAACCTAAAACATCGCAATTCCTAATCATATATGTGTGCTTGTGTATTTAAAGTCCTAAGGATGTAGAAGTCGATTCTTTTGTTGAGTTTTTCGGAAAAAGTAAAATTCAATCATCTTCAATTAATCAATATTGGTTATATATATTATATATATATATATATATATCTTATTAGAGTTTAGAAATAAAGACTGAGTTATCGAAGACAATCCAACAACTTATAAAACTAGATTTTACCATGATTTTGAATTTAAATATGTGTACTCTTTTTTATCTATTTACTATTTTAATTTACAATTGTTAAAATGATAGAAATTTTCTTAAATTCAACAGTTCGAAAAATGCCAGAGTGAACATTTTAAATTAAAATTGGATTCTTTCTATTCTTCTAATTTTGGGTGATACATCCTACTATATATTAATTTAGAAATCAATTAAGTGATTTTTGCTTACTTGTCGTTTATAAGAGAAGTTTGAAAAGGTTATTATAATTTGATGGTTGATTACTTTTATTAATTATTTATTTTAATCAGATGTAAAAATAAAATGTAATTCTACAATCTATTAATATAAGTTACCAAATAATACAAGTTACCAAATAATACAAGTAATATTATAAATAATTATTTATGGTAACTAATTATAAAATATAAAAAGAAGATATATGTTTCCTCAATTTGTTTACTTTTATCAATTATTTATTATAATTATATAAAATACTTTAATATCTTTTTATAGAAATAAATATAATGGTTGCATATTCATATATAAAGATTTATATTTCTATGTAAGGTATTATTAGAACTTTTTATGTTTTTCAAGCCCACACATGATTTATAAATCATTTATGAAGATTTTAAACTATTTAAGAACATTTTTTTATTCTAGCTTACAAAATGAATTTATTAGAGTTCATATCATTTATAAGACATTTATTATATCATTTTCTTTTTTAATAAATCCTACTATTTATTAATTTATAAGTCACTTAAGTAACTTTTGTTTACGTGTCGTTCATATGTGAAGTTTCAAAAAATTATTATAATTTGATTGGTTGATTACTTTTATTAATTATTTATTTTAATTAGATATAAAAATAAAAAGTAACTCTATAACCCATTAACAAATAATACAAGTAATATTAGAAATAATGGTTTATGGTAACTAATTATAAAATTATAGAAATAATATATGACGTTTCATCAATTTGTTTTTTTTATCAACAATATATTTATAATTATATAACATACTTTAATATATTTTTATAGAATAAATATAATGGTTGCATATTCATATATAAAGTTTATATTTCTATGTAAGGCTTTATTAGAACCTTTTTATGTTTTTAAAGCCCACACATGATTTATAAATCATTTATACAGATTTTGAAATTATTTAAGAACAGTTTTTTATTCTAGCTTTTAAAATTATTTTATTAGAGTTCATATATCGTTTATAAAACTCTTATTGAATCATTTATAAATGTTTATAAATTTATTTATAAGACTTGTAAAATGTTATAAAATCATTTGTAATGCTTCTAAATCTATTTATTATTTTATAAATGAATAGTTATAATGATTTATATAAATCATAAGAACTATTTCACACTTTTTATTATATATTAAATATAAGTCATTTAAGTGACTTTTGGTTACTAAGATTATATGTGAAATTTTAAAGATAGTTATAATTTTGATGAGATTTTAGATTTGGTTTATTTTTATCAATTCTAAAATAAAAATTAATTCTAAAATCAAATATCTTCAATTTTTAGATTGAAATACAAAAATATATTTTAATGATGGATTGGAATATTAGTTCGTGTAAGTAAAGAGTTGTAAAATAAGGTGAACTACAAAAAAATATAAAATTTATAAATAATTGTAGTAAATGGTTATAAATATATTTATAATTTTATAAAATGTAGATTCATAAAGATTTGTAAATCATATAAAATTATATCACACTTTTTTTATTATATATCAAAAAGAAGTTATTTAAGGAAGTTTTGGTTGCAAGTAATGTACATTCATAAGTGAAATCTTAAAAATCTGTTACAAATTCGATAGCTAATAATTTTAGATTTTATTTATTTTTTAGTTCTAAATGAAAAGTAAATTTACAATAGATTGTCTGCAACTTTTAAATTTGAATACCTTATTTATATCTAAAAGTAAAATGTTATTATTTTAAAATATATTCTAAACTTTTGTTTTTGATAAATATTGATTTGTTTTATTTAGAACGTAAATAAAACAAATCAATAAATCTAATATCGGAATCTCCGACTATCATTTTGGAGCTCTAACAAAAAAAAAGTTTTTTTAAAAAAAAATCTAGAATATTTACGTTTTTCATGTATTAAAAGAAAATAAATATTAATTCTAAAACCAGTTACCATAACTAATTATAATGTTCTTTCATTTAAGAGAAAAATTTTGAGTGACTTAGATTTATGTTGTTGACAATCTTAAATTTTAAACATTTTGTAAAAGTATATATTGAAATTTTTGATAATTAAATTATTTGAAGTTAAAAATTAAAATTTAATATTTTTAACTGTTATTCAATAATTATAACATTATAAATATAATATATATTTTTTTCTTATAATATTACTTTCAACGAAATGGCGATAGATAGGATTTAAACATACATCCTGCATAAAAGATACTGTGATCTTGATTGTCAAATTCCTGGTTAAAGCCGGTCTATTCGGTTGGGCCAGAATAGCTTCATCGTAAATGGATTTCATGTGCAGATGAAATATTTTTCTTTTTTGTTATTGTTGTTGTTCTAAACATAGAAACACGCAGATAAACGCGAATCGCAAGAAGCCATAGTCGGAGAGCAAGTAAAAAAAAAAAAAAAGAACGCCACAACAAGGGGACACCAACATAAAATCTCTTATAGTGTTTTTATTTAAACTTAAACCCACAAGAAACACTTGCAGGGGAGATATACCCTATAGAAGAACACCAAGTAAGTATGAATATTATAACAGATATTCAATAATGAAAGGGTCAAGGAGCTCGCATTGACAAGGGAAAGAAGCGGTTCAAGTGAACTACTTCTCAATTTATATTTCTCAGAAGCCGACATGACCCGTCTCCCCTATCTTGGTCTAGCTCAGTCCCATCTTTTGTCCCAAGATGGAGAGCTGCTCGACGAGCTGAGTTGCATTAAGGATCTCTGTGGCTCCATATATAATGTTCTTGACAGTCCCCTCATGCTGCTGCGAGAGCTCCTGCAAACTGCTATATTCAATGTAGTTACCCCCACCGACCATGAAAACAATCGCTTCTGTGAAGCTCCCCTTCACATGGCTACTAGTACTACCACTAGAGCCAGATTCTGAAGCTCTCGGATCCAGAAAAAGGTACGAGTCTGTTTCGGGGTTCGGTTTTCCCTCGGCTAAAGCTTCAACAGCCCGCGCCACAGCCAGTTGCTGATCACCGGTTAAGAGATTCTTGACTCCTGCAGTGACAGCGTTTATTGACTGATCATAGAGCATCTCAGCCCAATCAACAATGTTGCTTCTGCTGGAGGAGTTTGCAGACGCTGCCAAAGACACGTTCAGGGACTTGATCTTTTTCAGATACTGAAATGCGCTTGTATCAGCATCAGCCTCACGCAGGGCCAGTTCCACGGCTTCGACATCAGCCTGGTTAAGGGCATCCAAGGATAATAGGTACATGATGGCAAAGCGTACCTTGTCCATCTTCGTGCCTTTCGTTTTCAAAACAGAAAGGAGATCACTCAGGTTAATCCTAGCTCTCATCATCATGGCATTCTCTTTCGTAGTGTACACATCCAGAGACCGCTCCTTGATCTCTCCTAGGAGAAAGGTCGCTATGTTTGTGTGCTTGTCAATCACCTGCTTTCTGTCTGTCAACTCTGGAAGTGAGTTCACAGCATCCATCAGATGCTTGGTGTTCCCAATCAGATCAGTGCTGCTGCTACCACCGCTGGTTCTCCTGTTCACCTCCTCCACGTCTTTCTTGTACTTGTTCAACTGAGCTTCGATCTCCCCAGCGACTTGAGGAAACTCTAGAGAAGCGTTGGCGGACCAAAACGGGTCAGAACTGTCTAAAAATGTTTTCTTTTGTGCACCTGGAATTATCAAACCGTTGAGCTTTAGACCCAGAAGATCGTGAACAAGAGGCCGGTATCTGAAATCGTGTTGAATCCCAACAGAGAGCTCAAAGTTTCTATCGAAAATGCACAACAAAGGCCGCTGAAACGAGCTCATGAGATTGTTCTTGGACAAAAGATGACACCTCAGTTTCCGATCCAATGAAGATGCCACCATCTCTGCTGGTCCTCCAACAGGACATCTGATCACAGGCACCACACCAAGCGTTGCCAAGACATCGAAGAGGCCATTAGCAATCTTTTGGATGATCTCCTCAATATCTCTACCTGTTGCTGATGGATTGTTCAGCTGAACATAGACAGACTGTTGTGACAAGGAAAACAAGTTGTCCTCCAAAGTGACAAACTCCAAATACTGATCATGCACGCTTTCAATGGAACCGGAATGGAGAGTCCCTGAAGCTAGATTCTCGAGGAGCGGACGGGGGACAGAAGAGGAGAAGTTCAGATGAAAGGTATCGTAGAGAGATATAGAAACATCTGCTATGATTCTCTGGATGTTGGTTTCAGTGGGTTGAACAAAGTACACAGCTACAGTAGGAACATGCTTTCGCTCATTATCATGGATGGGTAACTCAAGTGTAACTCTTTGACGACGAAGATCCTTGACTCGGATTAAGGGAGCGATAACATCCTTACAAAAATCGTCGTAGATCAAGACCTTGAAACATTCCACGTTTTGATCCAAAGGTTGGTTCAGGTTCAGCATACGGAATACACATTCTGCAATCCGGAATATTAAAAGCCCAACATTTAGGAACATAAACGTAAAAAGAACAAATATCAACATCATCGTGCTTTGTTTTCGGATTCCTAAAAAACGAGATCTGGTCTAGATCTAGAGTAAAATTTAATAGATCCAGCAAAACGATCAATAAAAAGACACTGAGCGAAATTACCAAGCTGTTTAAGGCGTAGATTGAGCAGGAGGGCCATGGCCTGTGGTGACTTTTAGGATCTTCCGATTCCTATGCAGAGGGAGAACCTAAAAAAAAAATTTAAGGAGATTTGCCAAAATACCTTGTCTCAGAACACCTTTTTTTTTTTTTCTCAATTTTTTCTAAAACACCTTTACTTAAAATATATAGTGCATTTCTCCACAATAGTTCATTTTTTAAGTTTTTGCCATAAAATTTCAAGAAAAATGACCAACTTTTTTTTTTTTTTCAAAATTTTAATTTTATTTTTATTTTTTGAAATTTGAAACCCTAACCCGAAAACCTACTCTTTAACTCTAAATTCTACGTCTAATTACTTACACCTAGAAGTATAAATGTTTATTTATATCTTTAATGAAACATTTTGATCATTTTTTTCCTAAAAGTATAAATGTTTATCTCTAATGATCGTCAAGTCAAAAAATTTTTTGCGTTTGCAAAGAAGAAATCATCAATTCAATTTTGTGTGACCTTTACATCTATTGTTGACATTCAGAAGAATAAAATTAACTTTGATCTGAATAAGCAGCCATGTAATTCAAACACTGGAGATGATGTGAATCTGGTTGAGTTAAAGAATCAAGTGAAACACGATTTCTCTAATCCTGAAGTTCATGTTGATAATGGTGATGATATCGACATGACTGAAAACAAAACTAAAAGCAACACAAAGATGATCAGGTTTTCTCTGGTGGATGCATTAAAAAGGATCAACATTTCTAAAGCAAAAGTGTTCTAAGGACTGCTATAGAAATATGATGTGCATACAATTTTTGTAAATTCACTGTGTTTGGAGAGGTCGTCATATTTTGTAATCAACAAGTATGTGGTTGATCATACTTATGGTCTATCAAGCAAAACAAAAGTAGCTAAGAAAGCTTCAACAAAGACAATTGACAATTTGATCATATTGATTATGCGTACAGAGCATGAATGAAAAATTTCTTATTCTTTAGCATGGGATGCTCGTGAGTATGTCATCAACATTGTGAGAGATATACCATATAAGAGTTATGGAAAATCTCAAATGTTAAAAAGAAGCAAATCCATGTACGCATTGTCAGTATGAAATAGATAATGATGAAAGATTCATATTTCTATTTATTTATTTCAGTCAATCAGTAAGAGGGTTCTACAAAGCCATTTTTAAGGCCATCGTTGTATACAAAACATTTTTGAAGAATAAATATAAAGAAGTTTTACTTGTTGCAACAGCTTTAGACGTGAACTCTAATTTGTATGCAGTTTCATTTGGAGTTGTTGATTAATAGAATGACAGTTCATGTGAATGGTTTCTTCGACAACTACATGTTGTTATTGTAGACGAGCTTGATTTGGCATTTGTATCAAATAGGCATGGCTCAATAGCGAAAGCATTATCGAAAGTTTATCCTTTAGCTACTCATGGTATTTGCATTCAGCATTTGTTGAACAATATGGTCGCATTTTTCAAAGGAATGGGTATGGTTGGATTGGTGGCAAAGACGTCAAAAGCATGTAGAGTTTCAGATTTTCAGAAGCTCTTCACTGATATTTGCAAAATCAGTCTAGCCATTGGAAACTATTTGATTGAGGAAGATGTGACAATATGGGAGCGTTATCAATTTTAAGGTTTCAGGTATAATATTAGAACTACAAGCCCTGCTGAGTCGATAAATTATGCATTACGATCTCCTAGAGAAGATCTAGTTATTCCCTTGTTAGTTCCTACATCTTTCATCTCTATGTTTAAATCATTTGTTCCTACATCTTTCATCTCATTAATCCTTCTCCACTAACGTTATCTTGCCAAAACAAAATATCTTCGAGGAAGTCAAATCGCTCTAACACTCCATCCGACAAACAATGTTATACTGCTAAGTGCTAAGTTAATATTTCATTATTATATACTTTATTAATCTTATGAATCTGAGATTTATTTATTTCTAAATATATCTTACTATACTAAAAGGGAAATATCCTCAAATTCTAAGCTATCCACGTAGCCATATTAATTTGAGCCAATCATAACTTGAGAATAGGACATGTCATCTCTATGTTTAAATCATTTGTTCCTACATCTTTCATCTTATTAATCATTTTCTACTAATGTTGTCTTGCCAAAACAAAATATCTTCGAAGAAGTCAAATCGCTCTAACACTCCATCCGCAAACAATGTTATACTGCTAAGTGCTAAGTTAATATTTCATTATTATATACTTTATTAATCTTATAAATCGGAGATTTATTTATTTCTAAATATTTTTTGGTAAAATAAGAATCATAATTTCTTCCATTGCTTTAGTTATTAAAATCAAACTTTATAGATTCAGCTTTTATCTTATTTTAATGTTGGGGTAATGGAATATATTAGATATGTTTTAGATGTAACAATAAACTATTAAATTTTAAATAAAAAACTACATTTAAATTTAAAAAATTAGAAATAGATTTCATTTAGAAGATAACTAACATAGGACTTTTGATATTTCTGGAAATTTCAAATTTATAACTACTAACTTATTAATAGGATCATATATTTATATTGGAATTATGTTCTATTTATATAATAAATTATTAATTTATAATATATATAGTTTATAACTTTATATTGTAGTTATAAATAAATAGAAAATAATCGGAGAGGAAGAAGAAGGTCATGTAAAATTATGTAATTAAAATGATAACTGGTGGGTATGATGAGGTGAATCTAAGAGAATTTGTTATATTAATTATGTCACCGTAAATGATGCTTTCTTCGTCCTCTAAAATAATTTAGAATAAGATGTTCACATAAATAAGTTAATATTTATTGTGATGGAAGAAGTGTTTATATTATTTTTTGACAGCAGTATCCATATTTTAATTAGTAAACTGATACAAAATATTAGTTTGTCGGAGCTAACCAAACAAGGATTATAATGTTTACATTAGAAAAAATACTAAGTTGTGTGCGTGCTTTTACGCTAGGATATCCATATTTTAATTAGTAAACTGATACAAAATATTAGTTTGTCGGAGCTAACCAAACAAGGATTATAATGTTTACATTAGAAAAAATACTAAGTTGTGTGCGTGCTTTTACGCTAGGATATCGGCACATACATTAAAATTGTAAGATATGAATGACAGAAAAAATAGAGAAAATAGAGTCAATTAGCCTCACCAATTAGCTAAAATTAAAGTAAAGATGGCCAAAATTCTTCTTTGTCAATTAGCCTCACCAATTGAAGGCACTTTGATTCGAAATGCATAGATGTGAATTTTATATGAATAGAGTTCTTCACTGTTCATAGCAGTGTAGCAAACTGCATGTGTAAAAGGAGAAGAAATGATATATAAATGAATTTTTTTTCCTGATTTTTTTTCTTGTGCCTATAGGCTCTTTGCAATTTGAAAGAAAAAAAACATACATGTGTAAAAATCTCCGGCTCAGTCAAAATTTCTCCATTTGTTTATAAAGTTAGTTGTTATTTGATACTCCTTCGGTTTCAAATTACTTATCGTTTTGGAGTAGAATTTTTGTTTCAAAATAAGTGTCGTTTTCGGTTTTCAATGCAAAATTTATTGGTAATATTCTCTACTCTATTTTTCTATTGGTTGATATATGGTTATGTGTACTGGTAATAATGTTTTTATTTTGAAAATATGTAAAACTAAATATTTTCTTAATTTGCGTGCATAAATCTAGAACGACAACTAATATGAAATGGAGGGAGTATTCATATAATTTTTCATTGTTAATGTAAAAGCCCAACAACTCATCTATACAGACTTTTTGATATATTTTTTCTGTGATTTGAATCTTAAAAACAGATAAAACTTATATACGTTATGTAAACTCGGAACAAGTATTTAGCTTTAGAAAACATTTACATACTAGATGATGTCCCGCACCTTGTGCGGACTAATATATACTCAACCAAATTTATTTTTAATATATTTTTTTTTTATTTTTAATTTAAATTATTTAATTACTTTAAAATATTAAATTAATTTGAATATATAATTTGACTTTTTATTACAACAAAACTTAGATAATGGCTTATTAATTCCAAAATATTTTATTTCTTATATCATCAAAACCTTACATGTAAAAAATAATCATCATAATAACCTAACAAAATATTATTAATATTTAAAATAACATAAAAATATAAATCTACATTATAAAACCATAATTATTAATTATCAGTAAAGTATATAAAAATAAACCTTTCTACTTCAAATAATAATATACTGATTGAATATTTTTTGTTCCATGCATGATTCCTATGAACATCAATTTAGTTAGATTTTATATAAATTATTTATTCATCTAGTCTATAGTAACACTTATTAACAAATTCTGCAATGATTAAAAATATACTTCTATTTATTAAAAAACTTATTAAATTAATAAAAAGTTAGATTTTTGAATTATAACAGCAAGAGATTATATTTTTTGGACTCACAGCTTTTGATTAGTAAGTTAACGTTAATAATTATACAGAATATAATAAAATTATTTAAAAATTAACAATTTTTTTAATTAAAACTAATGACTAAATTTAAAATCAAGGAAAATATGACGAATATGCTTCTAAACACTAATAAAAATATGATAAATAATCAAAATATTATTATACAATTTAATATTACTCAAGTAAATGTAATATAAACATAAAATTATTTCTAAACTTAATAATTATCATGAATAAAATAAAAATATTTATTAAATAATCAAAAAAATATTTTAAAACTAATAATTCAAAACTTATTATTTTAAACTAATGACTAAACTTAGAATCATGGAAAATATGGCACAAAAGCTTCTAAAAATTAATAAAATTTGATAAATAAGCAAATTAATATTTTGTGATTTAATATTACTAAAATAAACATAAGATTAACATATCTATAAAATTATTGCTAAAATTAATAATTATCCTGAATATAATGAAAAATATTTATTAAATTACCACTAAAATTATTTAAAAAGTAACAATTTAAAATTTTATTATTTAAAACTAATGACTAAAAATAAAATCATGGAATAATAGTTCAAAGTATATTAATTAAAACTAATGATTAAACTTAAAATCATGAAAATATGACACATAAGTTTCTAAAAACTAATAAACATATGACAAATAAGCTAAATAATACTATGCAATTTAATATTATTAAAAAGTAAACATAAGATGAACTTATCTATATAATTATTTCTAAAATTAATAATTTTCCTGAATATAATAAAAAAAATTTATTAAATAATGACTAAATTTTTTAAAAAACTTATTAATTAAAACTATTGACTACTTTAGAATCATGTAAAATATGATATATAAGCTTCTAAATAAAAATGACAAATAAAGAAAATAATATTATATGATTTAATATTTTTAAAGTAAACATAATATGAACATATCTATAAAATTATTGCTAAAAAATAATAATTATCCTGAATATAATAAAAATATTTATTAAATAATCACTAAAATTGTTTAAATACTAACAATTCAAAACTTATTAATTGAATATAATGACTAAACTTAAAATCATAGAAAATATGACACATAAGATTCCAAAATTAATAAAAACATGATAAATAAGCAAAATAACCTAAAACTATGGAGAAAATGACAACTAAGCCAAATCACTTCTTAAATAATAGTATAGATTTCAGACTTATAATATATACATATATAATATTTAAAATCATGCATCTAAGACATGTGTAAAGCCTAAATCTTTATATTCTTTAATGTGTTAAAATCATAATATATATAACATTATTTTAAAATTTCAATTGTGTCACATATACACAAAACCTCCAATAAAAATAAAATCCTCCATCTACAACAAGAAAAATGAAAATTATAAACATTTAAAGTTAAATTAAGCAAAAGAACATTGGAAAAACAAGAAGTAAAAGTAAAAGAAAACAAAACCAAAAAATAATATATTATAATAAAAAAAATTAAAAGACACAATCCATGTAAAGCGCGGAAAAAAATCTCTAGTTACTAATAAATACATAGAGAGAGTTCCAAATAAATGTGATTTTATATGTATCTATATAATATAGCTTGTCTAAATTGTAGTAGATGAGAAAACATATATAATAGTAGTGTGTGATGTTGGGTAAATCAAATTAAAAAGATCTAAAAATATTAATTAAATAATTTTTAATATACGAGAAATGTTATAACATATGTCTATTTTTGTTTTGGGCACGACGTGTTAATTTTGGTAAAATATTGAATTAAATCGAGTTATTTAAAACCAAATAAATTTTCAAACATTTAATAAAATAAACACAGTATATTTTAAAAAAAATTTAATAACTAAAGTAAATAGTATCGAAAGTTCGTACAAAACATTAATTAAAACCGAAAAATACAATTTTTCCAAGATACCGAACCATCCAGATATATGATTATTCGTCATACTCACTTGCAAGAGGAAAAAAAAAGAGATGATTAACAGGGAAGTCACTCATTAAGGTATGAGATGGTAGATACGCAAACCACTAACCAAGTAAATAGAACTCTCATTATGAAGGTTTAGCTCTAACATGAACAAACAAAACGCATAATGCATCTTACGAAACAACCAATGCGATGATAACACGTAGTTAATCCATACACCCCACATTCTCCTCACAAGCATATACCATATAAAATTGCGCCAGAAGTACATAAGTCCGTCTCTGTTTCCCAGCAATGATTGCTCTGCGTAGATATGCAAATTTTTTGCACTCCACAATCTTTGTTCTGTGTTGATATGCAAACGTTTTTGCACCTCGCAATCTCTCAAACAATTGCGTCGTTAGCTCAGACGTCTCTGACCCCCGCAATCTCCATATAGTCCTTATATTTATAACTACATACATATATATATATATATATATATATATATATATATATATATATATATATATCGTCATTTAACATCACTCAATTCAAACAACAGTTGAATCATCTAGACCCCTAACTCCAGTTTACAATGAATATACTAACTACCAAACAAGACTCAGTTCATATAAACGGAACATGTTTCGAAATCTAAACTACAATTAAAAAAATTCTATATTGGTACGGGTTTTACGAGATTTACGGAATAGACCCTCACCTTAGCCTATGGAAAACACTCATAAAAGGATATGACTCGATCAAGAAGACTCGATCTAAGGGCATCATTATCCCCGGTCTCTTAACCGGGGTTCTTAACTCATGAGTTGACATTTTTTTATTTTTTACACTTTTTGACTAAGAAACGGCTCTTATATCTCTTATTTAAGAGACGGTTCTTAGTTTTTCTTAGTTAAAAATTAAGAAAAGCTAAGAATCGTCTCTTGTCCGAAGCTAAGAACCCCGGTTAAGAGACTGGGGATAACGATGGTCTAAGGTTTCACCATATATATTCACTTCTCGCCAACTAAGGTGCAAGCATGGATTGATGTGAAATCTCCACTAGGAACCCCACTGATTTCTCGCAAATAATCCGCTTAGTGGGTATGGCCTCATTGATCAAAGACCCAAAAACATAATATTAGAACAATGAATGATACGGGGAAGGAGATTTCAAAATAGGGTTTGATGATAATTACTTTCTGAACAAGAAATATATTACTTAACTCATGATATGGATTCACGATTGATGGCTGGTGCTAAGCGATCAATTGAAAGTGAGAGAACAAAGCTTAGGACGCTAGAAAGAGCAACACCGTGATGACACTTGCTCGGATTAATCGGTAATGATTAGCGATGACTCATACAAGGACGGCATGGGTCTCCGGTGGACTACAAAACCTTCGGACCTTGATATGGGGTGGTTGATGACGTCAAAGGTGGCGTAATGCGTGGCTCCGGTGGTGGTAAGCTAGAGGTGATGGTGGGAAGGAAGAGAGATGACGAACCATGTGGTTGAAGGGGAGAAGAAATAAATGGATCATGACTACAGATGTCAATTGAGATGTTCATTTTCAATGGGCATGTTCAAATAGACAAATAAGTTTATTGGATATTTTTTTTTTTAAGTCTAAATTGTATCCAATCTAAATTGTCTAAACTAAATTGGACCATTCTGATTTGAAATTTTTCGGGGTCCAAATAAATTTTCTGTTTTATCATACTAAATCCATTAAAAACATAAATTCATATTTAATTCATATGTTTACAATTTTGGCGGAAAACATAATTTTACAGTTTTGATGGAAAACATGATTTTACGGTTTTAACGAAAAAGTGATTTGTTGTTTTGGCGGGAAAATATGATTTTGCAGTTTTAGCGGAAAACATGTTTTTGCGGTTTTAGCGAAAAATCATAATTTTACGGTTTTGATGGGAAAACGTGATTTTGATATTTTGTCAAAAAACGTGATTTATGGTTTTGGCGAAAAAATATGATTTATCCTCAAAATTAGAAAACCCTAAATTGTTATGCTTATTGGGCTGTTCATATCTAAGTGGGTTAAACCCATCCAATTTAAGTTCAATGAAGTTAGATTAATTAGACAACTTTAATTTTTAGAGTTAATATGATGAGATCATTTGAATTTGATTTTGGCTAACCCATAATCATTAAACCCATTTGACATCACTAAAATTCATGACATGCTTTGAGGAGCAAGGGCAGCTTACGGCGCATACTTTTAGGTTTAGAAGAAGAAAAGAATATATACGCAATATTTATATGATACTCCCTCCGTTTCGAATTATTTGTCGTTCTAGACTTAATTTTTTGTCACTAATTAAGTGTCGTTTTCGCTTTTCAATGCAAAATTTATTAATAAGATTCTTCAATTTATTTTTCTATTGGTGGAAATATGGTTAGGTGTATAGGTAATTGTGTTTTTGTTTTGAAAATATACAAAATTATATGTTTTCTTAATATGTGTGCATAAACTCAAAACGACAAGTAATTCGAAACGGAGGGAGTACACGGTTTGGTTCACGTAAACAAAAAGTTGAGATAATTAATTAGACCACCAAGACACCAGGTCGGTTGAGCCAAATTTAAGTAATAGAAAAAAAAATACCAAACCGTTTTAGAAAATCCGGGTCGTTACAAATGTGTTCTTGAAGTTACGTTGGAAGTGTTTTTCTATTTATTGGAGCAACTTTCAAAGTTGAACAAGTCTGTGACTAGATAACATTATTACTTTACATACTCTTCAAAGATAATTTGATAAAGAAAAATCTGAATTTTCTTCTTTAGAAGTGTTTCTCATATCGAATAACCAACTCCTCGAACGTATGAATATAAACAAGTTATTTAATATATATATATATATATGTTTATTTTTATTTAAAATAGTTTAGATTATCACACATTAGAATAAAAATTTTAAAGCAGCAGCAACATATATGGTTCAAATTATAAATATAACTTAGAAGAGCACTTTGACGAATCCCTTAACTTCTACTCTTAGAGGTCCTTTCGTACGCTTTCAACTCAGTAACCCATTACTCCTCCGAGACGCTGAGAAAATTTCCCAAAATCCCTAGACTCTGACGTTAGAAGTATCCAGTTCAACATTGGTTTTGGAGCAGATGCATAAACATCAATGTACATCTTCAGCTCTGATTTTTCCATTCGCCAAAGCATGAGGACCAGGTGCTCAAAGGGGTTCTCCCTTACTGGCCTATAAGCAGCCATGTGATAGGCCTCTGTCTTTGGTAACGAGTCCCAGGGAAAACACCCCATGAAAAGCCATTCACCACTACTTGGGCTATACTTGTGAACTATACCAAAATCACCACTAGGGCTAGCATGATACATTTCCTTGTTGACGACGGTAATGACATATGAATGAGTGACCATGTCCTCTGTTAAGAAGTCATGAATCAGAGACCAAGTCTTGGAGTTGGGGTCGTAGACCTCAGCAATTGTCGTTTCCAGCTTGTCATGACTTAGTTTGCCTCCAACAACAAAAAATTTTCCGTCCATAAAAGCACCTAACAAAACAAAAATACAAAGCAGGTTTTGAGTTAATTCAAGATATTTAAAGCAATTGAATATTTAAGGCACGCAGTATAACACAAAACTATGCAAGGTTATAAGAAAGAGGCATAAGATATAAGTACTCTCTGATATAATTAAAAATAATTTCAAGACCTCCTAGTTTATTTAACGACATATTATATACTTTTTGATTCAGTTTAGCGATTATTTAGACTAAATATATAAAATTCAAAAGCAAGAGGAACAAGTTGAAGTGACCTTTACAACACATCCGAGCATGAGTCATGGGAGGAATCGAAGTCCACAGCCCAGTCTCCGAGTTATACATGTGAGCTGAAGGCAAGGGTTTTCTGTCCGCGTCACAACCTCCAGCTGCGAAGATCTTGTCTTCGTGAACTGCCCAGGCGTGACCAAAAGCTGGCTGGTTAGTCATCCCCGCCACTAAGCTCCATGTGCCGGTGAGAGCCTGGAACTTGTGCATGGTATCGACAGGAGATTTGGCACAAGATAGAAGCTCCGATCCTACGCACATAATCACTTGAGGGGGGGACACTCCAGTGTAGCGAAACCAAGTCGGTGGCTCTGGCATCAATGGGACATTGTGCCACGCCCTGTTGTAGGGATCAAAGGCGCACCACACGCCGCTTTCTACAAAGACGAAGAACCAATGCTCAACAAGACCCAGCCGTTTCCTACGCTTAATGATCATCTCCTCTCTAACAATAGCTCTCAAACGGCGGTTTGTCATAGAAACGGATGAAATGTCAGAGCGCCAGCAGAGTGATATTATGTCGGGAAGAGGAGAATCGTTTGACAAGCATATCAAAGACGTCATGATATTATCACTCATATTAGAAAAGTTTGAGCGGACGAGGAAAGCAGAAAGAGATGAAAATGGATCAATATAGAAGGTAAAACCCTCTTGTGAAGTTAATTTATACTACACATTAGTTGCGTGTGTGCAAGGTCGATAATGTCACATCATCCTGCTTTAACATAGGAAAAAAATTTAAGTTGATCCACATGCACATGTAAGATTATGGTTAATGTCTACAGTACAATAAGATTGCTCTCCAAGTTAAGATGCTAAGATCATGCCACGTGTTTCTTATCGACAGATCAAAAACCTTTTGTGATATTTGTTTTTTTGCTTGATGGTTTTGTGTTTCTATTTTCCAAATTTGGATTTGTAATTTAGTTCTACAATTTGATTATGCATTCACTAAGAATCCTAAGCGGTTATAAGTGCACTTTCCATTTTTTGGAAAAAAACATGAACAAAGGAACGTTGGTTGGACTTAGCTGGTGGTGCATTGATCGATTACAACTATGAGTTAAGTATTTCCTATTTTTAAAAATTAAACAACTCCAATATATTACTAATAAATACATAGAGAGAGTTCCAAATAAATTTGATTTTATATGTATGTATATAATAATATATTGTGTATAAATTGTAGTAGATGAGTAAAGAAAAGAGAAATGGGAAGAAGTGAGAAAATTGAATGGAGGCCGAGTCTGTATTTTTAACCTAGTCATTCTACTTGTTCATCTAATCACCTTTCTATTGGTGCCACATTTAAGTCGTGTTTTCGTTACTCGCTAGCCTTAACCAAGAATTATTAGCTTTTTTTTTGAAACACAACAAGAATTATTAGCTTAAGCAGCATATATGCACCTTAGTATGCGAGAATTGGAAAGGCATAAACTATGTAGTAGGAAGAGATTGAATTTTTTGGTTACGGTTCGATTCAGTTAACCAATTAATTTAAGCTCCCGTTGGTAATTATGCTCAATCCTACGCGGTTATAAGTGGAGTTTTCAAATTTTTGATAAAAAAAACATGAACAAAGTAACAAACAACTTTGGACTTAGATGGTGGTGGATTGCTTGATAAAAAAACTATGAGCTAGGATTTTACCATTTTGAAAAGCCAACCACCCACTCCCGTATATTACTAATACATAATAAATACATATCTATTAATAATAGCAAACCCAAACAATATTAAAAAGTTGTGTGTTTTCATAAAAAAAATATTTTTTGTTAAAAATTGTGTCTTTCCATTATATTAAGATGTATTTTTCATTATTTGTTGTAAGAGTTGTGTATTAGTTAGTATTTAAATTAAAATATGCAATTATTTAAATGAAAAGTTAATGACTATTCATATATGTATTGTTTCAAAATAACTACTTTTAAATTGACAAGATGTAATTATTTAAATTTAAAAGTTGTGACTATTTATATAAATATCAGTTCAAAATAATCATCTTTAAATTGAAAAGATGTAACAATTCATATATCAAAAAGTTGCATCTCTTAAAAAAAGATTTATATGAAATATTGTATTTATTAGTATTAAGATGAAATTTTTTGTCTTTTCGTTTTTATTTTTCTCATAATTATTTATTAATATTTTATAAATATTTGTAATTATTTTATATCTAAAAATCAGTGTATTAATGTGAAAACTTGAATCTCTTAAGTTTTATACATGAAAATTGCATCTCTTAAATTTTTTACATGAAAAAATCCAAACAATGTTTAAAATTGTGTATTTTTATATATAAAAAAAAATTCTTGTTAAAATTTTTATTTTTTTATTATATTCTAAGATGAGTCTTTTTATTATTTGTTTCAAGAGTCTTATATTAGTTATTATTTAAATTGAAAATATGTAACTATTTAAATGAAAAGTGATTATTCATATATGTATCATTTAAAAATAACTACGTTTAAATTGAAACAAGTGACTATTTAAATTGAAAAGTTGTGATTATTCAAATAAGTATCATTTAAATTAAAAAGATATGATTATTCATATATATGAAAAGTTGCATCTCTTAATTTTTTTTATTTTTTAAAATGTATTAGTTTTAAGAATTATGTCTATTCATAGCAATTTATGCAATTTTTTTGTTTCCAGAACTAAAAATACAATTTTCATATAACAAATTTAAAAGATTCAATTTTTATATTAATACACTTATTTTTAGATATAAATATTATAAATATTTATTTAGAATATTAATTAGTAGATATGAAAAAAATAAAGTGAAAGACATAACTTTCATCCAAAAACTAATAAATATAATTTTTATGTAAAACAAATTTAAGTGATGCAACTTTCATGTATAAAACTTAAGAGATTCAAAATTTCATATTAATACACTAAAGTTTAGATATAAAATAATTTCAAATATTTATGAAGTATTAATACATAGATGTGAGTAAAGTAAAAAAGACATAAATTTTCATTTTAATACTAATTAAAAAATTATAAATATTTATGTGGTGTCATAAACGAAGAGGTACAAATGTATTGTGATCTAAGAGATATAAACTCATTATAATTTAAGAAATACGAACGTGTTGTGATCCAAGAGGTACAAACGTGTCATGATTTAAAGGTTACAAACATGTTATGACTGAAAGGGTGTAAATGTATCATGATCGAAAATGTACAAAAGGATCGTGATCTAAAGGCTGCGAATAATCATAAACAAAAAGGTATGAATGGATCTTGACTGAAGGATGTTAAGTGGATCTTGACCGAAAGGATGCCAACGGATCTTGACCGAAAGGATGCCAACGGATCTTGACTGTAACCAAAATAGTGCAAATAGATTATGACCGAAGGGCATATGGTCGTGACGGAGAGATTGCAAGTGGTCATGACCAGAAGGTTGCAAATAGATCGTGACCAAAAAATTACAGGCGGGTTGTTACCAAAAGATACAAATGGTCGTGAACGAAAGGTTGCAAATGGGCTGTGACCGAAAATGTGCAAACATGTCATGACCAAAAAAAAGTGTAAATCGGACCATAACCGAAAATGTGTGAATAATCGTAATCGAAAGAGTGAATGGATCATGACTGAAAATGTGTGAACGAGTCGTAACCAAAGAGATACCAATGGAGCATGACCAAAGAGACAAGAACGGACCATGACTGGAAAGGTACGAATAAGACATCCTTGAGAGAATGTTAAAGTCAACCATGGTGTTGGTGATATAAGAGTATGACATTTTCTGGCCAACATAAAAAGTCTATTTAAAACAATTGTAAATATTTATGAAGTATTATTATATAGATATGAGTAAAATAAAAAATAAAAAACATAAATCTCATCTCAATACTAATCAATATAACTTTTCATATAAAAACGTAAGAGAGGCAACTTTTCATATTAACACTGATTAAAAAATTATAAATATTTATGTGGTGTCATCAACGAAGAGGTACAAACATGTTATGATTTAAGATATATGAACGCGTCATACTCTAAGTGGTATGAACGTGTTGTGATCCAAGAGGTACAAATGTGTCATGATCCAAGGGATACAAAAGCGTTGTGACTAAAAAGATGTGAATGTATTATGACCGAAAATGAACAAAAAGGGTCATGACCGAAAGTCTGCAAACGGTCATAAACGAAAGGTGTGAATAGATCTTGACCGAAAGGATGTGAAACGGATCTTAACTGAAAAGGTGTGAATGGATCTTGACAATGAACGAAAGGGTGCAAATGGATTATGATCGAAAGGGTGCAAATGATCGTATTCGAAAGATTGCAAATGATCATGACCTAAAGGTTGTGAATGGATCGTGACAAAAAAATTGCAAACGGGTCATGACCAAAGGATGCAAATGATCGTGACCAAAATATTGTAAATGGATTGTGATCGAAAAAGTATAAACGGGTCGTGACCAAAAGGGTGTAACCGAATCATAACTGAAAGATTGTGAATGGATCATAACCAAAAGAGTATAAATGGGTCATGACTGAAAGGGAGCGAACGAGTCGTAACCAAAGGAGTACCAATGGATCATGACCAAAGAGGTAAGAATGGATCATCACTGAAAAGGTGCGAACGATCATAAACAAAAGGGTTGTGATGGAAAAGCTGTGAATGATCATAAACAAAAGGGTGCAAACGGATCTTGATCGAAAGGATGTGAAACATATCTTAACAGAAAGGATGCGAATGGATCTTGACCATGACCAAAGGGTGCATATGGTTTATGACCGAAAGGGTGCAAATGGTCGTGCTCGAAAGATTGCAAATGATCATGACCAAAAATTTGCAAATGAATCGTGACCAAAAAATTGCAAACAAGTTGTGACCAAAAACTATAAATAGTCGTGACCAAAAAGTATAAATGGTCATGACCAAAGGGTGCAAATGATCATGACTAAAGGGTGCACGTGACCGAAAGATTGCGAATGGGTTGTGATCCAAAAAGTGCAAAGGTCGTGACCAGAAGGGTGTAAATGGATCGTAACAGAAAGAATGTGAACGAATCATAACTGAAAGAGTGTGAATGGACCATGAATGGAAGAGTGCGAACAAGTCGTACCTTATGAACCACACAGTTTTGTACCTCCTAGTTTACGAAGTGTTCATACTTCTTAGGTTACGAGGCGTTTGTACTTCTTCGTTGACGACACAATCGCTTAATGTAAACGATATATTTTTGATTTTAAAAAAATTATGTTTAGAAAAGATATTTTTTATTTATTATAAAGTGATATAGTTTAAAATTCTAGAGTAACTTACATAATATAATAAAAATGTATATTTTTATTAATATTAATATATTTTTATTTTAGTTGTAATTTAAAACTATAAAATATACATTTCTAATATTATCCATAAATAAATATAAAGACATATGTTTTACGTTTTGACATAAATTTTTTTCAAAAATAAAATTATTTTTTATATAAAAATATAAATGATGAAATAATATATTTATTTATAAAAAATGAATTTCCACATAATATCGCATAAGTTCCTTATCTAATATATATAATAGAGTTCCAAATAAATGTGATTTCTGACTAATCTAAAATGGAAATGTAAATAAAAGCTTTAAAATGAAGTCTTATCTTTGAGCATACGTTTTTCATAGACTTGACTTCATTATCTTTCTATTGAAAGAAAAAAAAAACTCAGCAGCAGTAGCCACAAAAGATATTGATATGTATATATGTACAGCATATATTGTGTCTATAATTTGTAGTATACGTGAAAAGATAGAGAGAGAAATAGGGAGACGTGACAAATTGAATGGAGGGACTTAACTAATACTATAAATAATCTAGGATCACATAAGCCACATGTTTCTTAGATCAAAAAACCTTTTGTGCTAGTTGGCTATTTATTTCTTGTTTTCAAATTTGGATTATAGTTTATTTCTACATTTTAATTATGCATGCACTAAGAATCCTACGCGGTTTAGTCAAAAAAAAAAAAGAATCCTACGCGGTTATAGGGGACTTTCCATTTTATGAAAAAAAACATGAACAAAGGAACGTTGGTTGAACTTAGCTGGTGGTTGATTAATCGATTACAACTATGAGCTAAGAATTTCCTATTTTTGAAAATTCAACCATTCCCATATATTACTAATAACTACATAGAGAGAGTTCCAAACAAATGTGATTTTATATGTGTGTATATAATATAGTGTGTCTACATTGTAGTAGATGAGAAAAGATAAGAGAAATGAGAAGACGTGACAAAGTCGGATGGAGGGAGTTAACTAATCCTCAGAGCCGGCCTTGAACAGAAGCGGGTCAAGCCCATGCTTCCTGCCCCCAATATTAAGGTTTAAAATACGGTCATATTTCGTCAAAAACTATGTAGCAGGAAGGGATCGGATTTTTTTGGTTACCGTTCGGTTCAGTTAACCGATTATAATTTAAGCTCAAGTTGGTTATAATGTACTAAGAATCCTACTCGGTTACAAGTGGATTTTCCATTTTTTGAAAAAAATACATGAAAAAGTAACAAACAACGTTGGGACTTAGATGGTGGTAGATTGCTCGATATAAAACTATGAGCTAGGATTTTTCTACTTTGAAAACCCAAACACTCCCGTATATTACTAGTAAATTATAAATACATGTCTATATAACAGAGTTCCAAATTATTGTGATTTTCTGCTTTTTCTAAAATGGAAAAGTAAAATAAAAGCTTTAAAATGAAGCTTATCTTTGAGCAAAGTTTTTCATACACTTTGACTTCTTTATCTTTCTATTGAAAAAAAAAATAGAGCAGTAGTAACCAGAAAAGATATTGATATGTATATATGTACAACATAGATTGTATCTATAAGTTGTCGTATAGGAGAAAAGATAGAGGAATAGGGAGACGTGACAAATCGAATGGATGGACTTACTAATACTATTAACATACTAGGATCAGATACGTCACATGTTTCTTAGATCAAGAAACCTTTTGTGCTAGTTTGGTTGTGTGTTTCTTGTTTTCGAATTTGGATTTGTAATTTAATTGCATGCACTAAGAATCCTACGCGGTTATAAATGGACTTTCCATTTTTTGGAAAAAAACATGAACAAAGGATCGTTGGTTGGACTTTGCTGGTAGCGCAGTGATCATTAAAACTATGAGCTGGCAGTTTCCTATTTTTAACAAGTCCCGAATTCCCATATATTACAAATAAATACATAGAGAGAGTTGCAAATAAATGTGATATTATATGTATGTATATAATATATTGGAATCTAAATTGTAGTAGATGAGAAAAGATATACTCCCTCCGTTTCATTTTAGTTGTCGTTTTAGACTTCGACACACATATTAAGAAAACATTTAATTTTGCATATTTCCAAAATAAAAACACAACT
Organism: Sinapis alba; assembly: GCA_012274485.2. Taxonomy (NCBI): domain Eukaryota; kingdom Viridiplantae; phylum Streptophyta; class Magnoliopsida; order Brassicales; family Brassicaceae; genus Sinapis; species Sinapis alba. The sequence goes on along the minus strand of MU106824.1, from coordinate 35,846 downwards.
ACCAATACACCTAACCATATTTCAACCAATAGAAAAATAGATTAAAATAAAAAATCAATAAATTTTGCATTGAAACTATAAAACGACACTTATTTTGAAACGAAAATTTTACTCTACAACGACACTTAATCTGAAACGGAGGGAGTATAAGATAACTGGGAAGATGTGACCAATTCTAATGGACGGAGTTAACTAATTCTAATACATATATAGGCCGAGCTTGTATTTTTAACCTAGTCATTCTTGAACTTCTTCGTCTAGTCACATTTCTGTTGGTGCAACATTTAAGTCGGTCGTTACTCGTTAGCCTTAAACAAGAATAATTAGCTTAAGTATCATATATGCACCTTAATATGCGAGAATTGGAAATGCATAAACTATGTAGTAGGATGGATTGGATTTTTTTGGTTACCGTCCGGTACAGTTAACCGATTATAATTTAGCTCCGATTGGTTATTATGCCCTAAGAATCCTACGCGGTTATAAGTGGAGTTTCCATTTTTTTTTTTTTGGAAAAAAGACATGAACAAAGTAAAAAACAACGTTGGACTTAGATGGTGGTGGATTGCTCGATACAAAACTATAAGCTAGGATTTTTACCATTTTGAAAATCCAACCACTCCCGTATATTACCAATACATAATAAATACACACACACACATATATATATATAATAGAGTTCCAAATAAATGTGATGTCTGATTTTTCTAAAATGGAAAAGTAAAATAAAAGGTTTAAAACGAAGCTTATATTTGAGAAAAAAGTTTTCATAGAGTTCGACTTCATTATCTTTATATTGAATACAAAGAAAAAAAAATTGAGCAGCAGTAACCACAAAAGATATTGATATGTATTTATATACAAAATATTGTGTCTATAAGTTGTAGTAGTATATGGGAAAAGATAGAGAAATAGGGGACGTGACAAATCGAATGGAGGGACTTAACTAATACTATAAACAATCTAGGATCACATAAGCCACATGTTTCTTAGATCAAAAAACCTTTCGAGCTAGTTGGTTTTTTGTTTCTTGTTTTCAAATTTGGATTTATAATTTATTTCTACATATTGATTATGCATGCACTAAGAATCCTAAGCGGTTATAAGTGCACTTTCCATTTTTTGGAAAAAAACATGAACAAAGGAACGTTGGTTGAACTTAGCTGGTGGTTGATTAATCGATTACAACTATGAGCTAAGAATTTCCTATTTTTAAAAATTCAACCATTCCCATATATTACTAATAACTACATAGAGAGAGTTCCAAACAAATGTGATTTTATATGTATGTGTATATAACATAGTGTGTCTACATTGTAGTAGATGAGAAAAGATAAGAGAAATGAGAAGACATGACAAAGTCGGATGGAGGGAGTTAACTAATACTCAGAGCCGGCCTTGAACAGAAGCGGGCCAAGCCCATGCTTCCTGCCCCCAAACATTAAGGTTTAAACTACGGCCCAACTTTGTCAAGACTTCTTTCAGCCTATTTTGTGATTATTCAACTGTTAGTTTAGTAAGGTCATGGGTTCGAAATCTGTAGGCTAAATAATTATTTTTGACTTCTAGCCCAGACTCTGCTAATACTTATAAATATACTAGTGATCAACCCGCCCTACGGGCGGAGTATGCAAATAAATAAAAAATAATATATTTTAAATATTTTTATTTTTCACAAAATATAATATTAATTTATATTTTTTATTTCTTATTCCTTTGAGAAAATATATATTTGAACTGAAATTAGTTTATATATATGTTTATTCAAAAAATCAGGTGTGTAAATTTTTGTTTATTTGGTTTATTTTGGTCTATTTATGTGTATTAAGTTTAGTTGGTTGATAAATCGGTCTTTACTTGCCAACCGAACCATAAACCAAATAAAATTAGAGTTCACTAAATGAAAAACTCATTCTAAATAACGTGTGAAAATATATTCAATGATGTTATTCATGTTGTACCTCAACTTTAGATGAATGTTTAATTTAGTTTTTTCATTTCTTAATTGTAGATTTATTTACTGTTTATTTTTTCTTAAATTTTATTTTTACTTATTCTAGTTTTTTTGCTTTTATATCAAATGATAATATTGTGATAGATGTTTAATGTAATATTTATATTTCTTATATTGTAAATTTACTTATTATTTATATTTTCTTATATTGTATATTTACTTATTAATTTTTTTTTTGTTTCTTATATTGTAATATTTCTATTTCTATTTCTTATAGTATATTTACTTATTATTTATATTTTCTTATATTGTATATTAACTTTTTATATCTAATGATAATATTGTGATAGATGTATAATATAATATTTTTATTTCTTATATTGTATATTTACTTATTATTTATATTTTCTTATATTGTATTTAATTATTAATTATTTTTGTTTTTAATAATAATGTCACATGACTTCTTTTGGAAGAAAAATTTTATACTGATGTGGACACTTTCTGAAGCCTCAAATAGTCCATTTTATTAGTATACTTTTATATCAATGATAATATTGTGATAGATGTTTAATATAATATTTTTATTTCTTATATTATATATTTATTTATTATTTATATTATTTATATTATTTATATTGTATATTTATTTTTTATATCGAATGATAATATTGTGATAGATGTTTAATGCAATATTTATATTTCTTATATTGTATATTTACTTATTATTTATATTTTCTTATATTGTATATTTACTTATTAATTATTTTTATTTCTTATATTGTAATATTTCTATTTCTTATCTTGTATATTTTCTTATATTGTATATTTACTTATTATTTATATTTTCTTATATTGTATATTTAATTTTTATATCAAATGATAATATTGTGATAAATGTTAATGTAATATTTATATTTCCTATGTTGTATATTTACTTATTATTTATATTTCCTTATATTGTATATTTACTTATTAATTATTTTTATATTTTTAATAATAATGTCACATGACTTTTTTAAGAGAAAAAATTACGATATTAATGTAATATTTCTATTTCCTATGTTGTATATTTACTTATTATTTATATTTTCTTATATGGTATATTTACATATTAATTATTTTGTGTTTTTAATAATAATGCCACATGGCTTTTTTTCAAAGAAAAACTTACGATGATGTGGACGCTCCCTGGAGCCCAGGATAGTCCCTTTTAATAGTATAGATTGGTCGAATCTGTACTTCTTCGTCTAATCACCTCTGTGTTGGTGCCACATTTAAGTCGTGTTGGACGTTAGCATTAACCAAGAACTTTTAGAGCATCATTAACGCAGTTGCTTATGAGAGGTTTTTAATGTTTTTAGGATTAAAAAAACAGAAAATTATATAATTAGAGAAAGAACGTCTCTTAATTAACCTTCACAAGACACGGCTCTTGTAAAACACTTGTTGGATATTCTGCGTCTTTTTCTTTCTCTCTCTCTCCACGGATTGATTCCGTTTGCATAGTTCACCAAATCGTCGTAGCTGCTACACTCATCTCTGTCGATGGCTCGATTCTTTAGATGTTTGAGAAGAAGCGTCTTTTTCCAATTCGTCCCCTTCAATTGCTTACCAGAACCCTAAAATTGGTTTACCCACGAATCAAAATTGAATCTTTTTGATCAGCGGGAGATGTTTAAGCTCGGGGAGTTACGTTTTTGAAATGCAGAAATCAGCTTTCCAAGGAAACATTTGCAGACTAATCCGTAATAGATCGATTACGAACTCAATCACTCGCCTCCTCTTCAGGTAATGCCCAATAAAGCTAGATAATTTAAGCCTTCAATCTTGATAATTCAATGTCAATGATAGAAAGCTAGATACTTTAAGCCTTCCTGGAATCTGAGTTTGGTATAAGAGTTATGTACATGTGATCAGTTGATACAGTGCCCTCTCTATTTTGGAGATTGATCACTTTAATTGGATATGTATTGCAGTCTCCTAGCAGTTATGGTCCATTCTCTGTGGAGGAATGGCCTGGAGAGCAGTGGATTAGCTTGAAGAGGAAGTATGGGGAGAAAGAAGACATTAAAGTTGAGGCACTACTTGGTCATTTCAAAAGAACACATTCCAACTGCTATAATCGTAAGTGATGCTTGATGTTTTCCTTGTCTTTGTGAGGCTCTCTCGGTTACAAACACATAAAATGATATCTATTATTTATTTATTTTTTGATCAGACCCTCTACTATAATCGTAAGTGATGCTTGATGTTTTCCTTGTCTTTGTGCTAACTAACTTATGTAGCATTGACCTGATCTGTACTTGCTCACAGATTTAGCTTTCACCTGCCGCCTTTTAACAGTGTTGATCATCTCCATCTCCATTGTTTTGCTTTGCCTTTTATGCCCAGGTACCGTATAATTTGTTTGTAGGCTTCTGCTGTTGTTTTGATGCTCTGATATCTTTAACTGCAAGTTTAGAGGAAAGGGGTATAGGTGATGAGCTTGCTGTTTTCTTGCATCCTTGTAAAAACTACTTATTGATGCATAATTACGAGCATGGATAGTCACATATACAAGACTGTTTCAAAAATGCATGTTAGTTGAATCGTGGTGTTTCTTGTTTGTAATAAAAGTGTATTCACAAGAAGCCTTTGTTCTTCCTTCTCCTTCTCATGTTCTTCCTTCTCCTTCTCATGTTCAAATTTTTTTTTTTTTTTTAAGAACTCTTATCTAAAAAACTTGCATTGGAGCACATAAATGTCTGGGTCTTTTAACTGAATCTCTTAGCATACTTTTATTGCTTAAATGAATTAAAAAACATCTAAGAGACCTTAAATGGGTATATGGGATAATGATGCTCTTAGCTTAAGCATCGTATATGCACCTTAGTATGCGAGAATTGGAATTGCAAAAACTATGTAGCAGGAAGGGATTGGATTTTTTTTGGTTACCGTTCGGTTCAGTTAACCGATTGTAATTTAAGCTCAAATTGGTTATAATGCACTAAGAATCGTACTCGGTTACAAGTGGATTTTCCAATTTTTGAAGAAGATACATGAAAAAGTAACAAACAAGAGCTAAGATTTTTCTATTTTGAAAACCCAAACACTCCCGTATATTACTAGTAAATTATAAATACATATCTATATAACAAAGTTCCAAATTATTGTGATTTTCTGCTTTTTCTAAAATGGAAAAGTAAAATAAACGGCTACGTAGGAATTTTTGCACCTTGCACTCTTTAAGTTATTGCTTGAAGCTTATGTTTAATATAGGGAATGCATCAACAGTTATGTAGGAATTATTTCTATTAGGAGAAGTGATACCTACATCTTTTTGATACTAGGACGTCACATTCCTTTGTGTGTCCTGAAGTCATGGCATGTTGAGCGTTTAAGAAGGGTCTTGAAGACGGCATGAGAATGGCTCGAAGACGGTATTTATCGAGATGTGTCGATTGTAGTGGGTGGTGAGGACATGCTAGGCGATCTAATCGTGTTAGAAACTAAGGGATATGAAGCAATCTTTGAAATGGACTAGTTAGCCCATTATCGAGCTAACTTGGACTGTGAGAAATATCAGGTGACCTTTACTCGGAAAGGAGGGAAGTTGGTGTTTCAAGAGAAGAAAAAGGAGACTGGAACTCTGGTGATATCATTGCTAAGGGCAGAGCGGATGGTCGAGAAAGGATGTGAGTCGTTTATAGCAACGATCACTGTTGCGAGTGTAGACCAAGAAGTGTTGTTGGGTAAAATTCCAGTGGTGCAAGAATTCGAAGATGTATTTCAAAAGCTCATTGGATTACCGCCATCGCGGGATAAATCGTTCACGATAGAGTTGGAGCCTGAAATTGCTCCTATATCCAAGGCCCTTTATTGCATGGCTCCAACAAAGATGGCAAAGTTGAAGAAGCAATTAGAGGAATTGATCGAGAAAAGGTTCATCAGGCCGAGCAGTTAGCCGTGGGGTGCACCAGTGTTGTTTGTCAAGAAGAAGGATGTAAGTTTTTGCTTGTGCATTGATTATCGAGGGCTGAACCAATTGACGATTAAGAACAAATATATGTTGCCTCAGATTGATGAGTTATTGGACCAGCTTAAGGAAGCATCGTGCTTCTCAAAAATTGTTTTGGCATCGGGTTACCATCAAATTCATATCGCAGAAAGAGATGTTAGGAAGACCGCATTCATGACAAGGTATGGCCACTTTGAGTTTGTGTTCATGCCATTTGAGTTGGCAAATGCTCCATTGGCGTTTATGAAACTGATGAACATGGTGGTTTCACGAGTTCTTGGACGAATTTGTTATCATTTTATCGACAACACTTTAGTGTTCACGAAAAGTGCAGAGGAGCACGCGGGACATCTAAAAATGGTCATGTAAGAACTAAGGGAGAATAAGTTGTTTGCTAAGCTAAGCAAGTGTAGTTTTTGGCAAAGGCGAATTAGGTTCTTGGGCCATGTTGTCTCTGAAGAAAAAGTTGCAACAGATCCCAAAAAAATTGCAGCTATTGCAAATTCAGAAATCATGTTTTTTTTTGGGAGGGGGGGGGTTAGCAGGTTACTATCATCGGGTCGTGAAGAGCTTTGCAAGTTTTACTAAGACACTGACTCAACTGACGGGTAAGGACATGAAGTATGAATGGACGGCGAAATGTGAGAAGAGTGTTGCAAGCTTGAAGAAGTGATTGATGAGTACACCAATTCTAGTACTACCTCAGCCTGGAGTGGCATATGTTGTGTTCACAGACGCATCAAATATGGGGCTCAGTTGCGTCTTGATGCAAGATGAACGTGTGATCTTTTATGCATCTCGACAACTGAGAAACATGAGGAGAATTATCCAACTCACGATTTGGAGATGGCAGCAATAGTGTTTGCACTTAAAAATTTGGCGGTCATACTTGTTATATGAGAAAAAATTCAAGTGTTTATGGACCATACGAGCCTAAAATACAGTTTCACTCAACCAGAGTTAAATCTAAGGCAGAGACGATGGATGGAGTTAGTGGCAGACTATGATTTGGAGATAGCTTATTACCCTTGAATGGCTAACTTAGTAGCGGATGCATTGAGTCGCCAGAAGGCAAATGTCTCGGCAGAAAAGAAAATGGGAGGGTTGATTTCGATGTTGGAATATTACGGGTTAATGTGTTAGTAGACGAGTCAGTTAATCTCGGCAAGGAAGCGACAAATCAAACTGACATTCGGACTTAAATAAGATTGGCCACAAAAGCCGATGAAGCATTGGTCGAATATGGTGTCGTGGGGGTATTGGAAGACCAATAACGAAATGATCATCTTCCATAGACGAGTATGTGTCCCAAATGATAAGGAATTGAGGGAAAACATACTGAAGGAAGCACACTAATCTAAGTTCTCTATACACCCATGTGCAATGAAGATGTACCATAACCTTAAGTGGTTCTACCACTAGTCAGGGATGAAAATGGATGTAGCCGGATAGGTGGTAAAGTGTCTAACATGTCAGTTAATGAAAGCAGAGCATCATGTTTCAAGTGGCTTGTTGTAGAGTTTACCTATACCTGAAGAAAAATGGGATATGATCACGATGGACTTTGTGTGCAGGCTTCCAAAGACAAATGGTTGCAAGGATTCAGTATGAGTGATAGTAGACCGCTTAATTAAGTCAGCACATTTTCTTCCATTTCAAATGTCAGATGGTGTAGACAAGTGTGTGAAACTCTACATGAGGGAAATTGTAAAATTCTATTGTGTCTCTGTTAGCATCGTGACTGACTGAGACCCACAATTTGCTTTAAATTTCTGGATGGCATTCCAGAAAGCTTTGGGAACAAGGTGCATATGAGTACAACATATCATCCACAAACGGATGGACAATCGGAGCAGGCGATTCAATCATTGGAGGATTTATCGCGAACTTGTGTAGTGGACTGGGGTAAACTATGGGAGAAGCATTTACAGTTAACTGAGTTTGCATACAACAACAGTTACCACAATAGTATTGGAATGTTAGCGTATGAAGCCTTGTATGAACGTCTGTGTCAAACTCCATTATGTTGGATTGAAATGGGGGAGGGCCGAGATCTTTCACCTGGGGTGATAAAAGAAACGATAGACATGATCAAGTTTGTTAAAAAGAAAATGAAAGAAGCTCAAGATCGGCAGAAAAGCTATGCAGACAAAAGGAGAAAGAAAATGGAATTTCAAGTGGGGAAGATAGTTTACCTAAAAAGGATGACATTTAAGGGAAATGATAGAACATCGAAGATAGAGAAACTGCAACTGAAGTATATGAGACCGTTTATTCGTGGAACAAGTTGGACCGGTGGCTTATCGTTTGGAATTGCCTGACGAGCTCCAACCATTCCATGATGTGTTTCATGTGTCTCAATTGAGGAAGGTGGTAAGGTATCCAACATTAATTGTTTCGCAACCGTCTGAAGATTTGAATTTTGGTTTGTCGACTCATGGGAAACCGATACAAGTGACGAAGCTTCCAAACGAGAAAATTAGGAGAAAGAAAGTTCTTATGGTCGTAGTAGTATGGGAGCGCGATGGAATAAGTAGGACTACGAAAGAGCATGCAAGCATGATGGGCGCAGAATATCCAGAGTTATTCGAGACCCAGGTGGATGAGCAGATGGCATATGCAGATTCAGAGATGAATTCCTCATAAGTGGGAAGAGAGTTATAACAATCCACTCCAGAAGTATTTTTATTTATAAAAAAATATGTCCGGAAAGAAGGTTTTTTTGATAAGAAAGTGAAAATTGTTCTAAGTGTGGAAACTTTTGTTTCGTTTGAATGAATAAGAATTGGATTTTTCTCTAAGTATTAAAAGTCATTCGAACTATCAAAGCATCGATAACTTAGAATAAGCGGGGAAAACTGACCATAGAGCGATCAAGTATAAAGAAGTGGTCCACGGATCGCAAAACCAATTAAGAAAGTTCTGTCATTCGGGAATGCGGATTCCAAGTAAGACAAGTTTGATTGGTTATCTTTAACGGAATTCTACGAAAGGAAGGTTGGGTTTGCAGGAGTCGTATAAGAAAAGAATTGTAGAGATTCAGTCAAGCTTTTGTGAGCAAGTTTGACCAAGCCAAATAAGGAAACAATGATAAATTTCCGGCTTGGTGAGAAAGTCCAAGAGTAGTAGAAAAAATGACATTGTGCTATCATTATAGACACAAATCAAAAATCAAGTCTTAGAGAGAGATCAGAGCAAGAACACAATTCTAGAGAGAGGGTTTGGGAAGTGAGGATCGAGCAAGGAGGATCGCATGAATCTTCGCTGGAAAATACAGCTAAGTTCAGAGTCTTCGATCTTTTAAGATTAATTCAGGTGAGGATGTGATTCGTGGCAGTCTAATAAGAATTATTTTACTTGGTTTGATTCATTAGGGACCTCATAGGGATTCCTTGCTTACAAGCATTAGCAGTTATCAATGATAGTCACCAACAACCACATAAGTAAGTCTGTATGTGTGTTGGTTTTACAAGTGATAATTTTTTACTTGCTAGTTCTTTCTTTTCAGCCATATAAATGACTACTACAAGACTGAAGTTTGGAGGCAAAATTATGAATCCAATATGAGACCAGTAAATGGAGAGATATTTTGAGCTAAAACTGAAAATACCCTATTGGAGTTCCAGGATTCAGAAAGATGCTAAAAAACACCTAAGAAAAAGAGAATAAATGCAGCACATGATTTTCATTCGAAACCAAATAGAGTGACACAAAGTGGTAGGAACATGAAGTGTAGCAACTGTAAACATGGTAGACATAATCGTGGAACTTGTAAAAATGAAGCATATGTATTCCAAGGTCCACAAGGCAAAAGAGGAAGACCTCGAAAAGTACATATAAGTGTAACTTTTGTGTTTTTATGTTAATTATATTAGATCTTTTTGTAATGTTATATGCAATGATAGGATGATGGCAATCCAAATCCGTCAAGGAGACCTAAGACAAGTCTTTCTCAACCTTCCAATCAACCAGTTACACCTAATGTATCTCAAGCTTCCAATGTAGCTTCATCTATTGCACCTCAGCCAACAATACTGTCACAAGCTCAGCCTCAACCAACATCGTCTAACGTGACTTTTGGTCATGGGAGTGGATGGAGTCGTCGTGGCCGGCCTCCTAGAAGAGGACAAGCTCGAAAGGTGGTTGTGCCAAGAGGCCAAAGCGTGTACATGTGCCCCTTCTCGGATCGAGTGTTTGAATGTTTTGGTTCTACTTCAATAGAGATATGATGAAGCTCTTCTTAGGGTTCAAAATCAAGAAAGTAGTATTGATTTTGTCTGGTTTCTTAAGTTTGGTTTGTTAGTTGTTGTGACTGATGTTGCTTATTTATTGTTTGCTTATCTTTGCTTTTTAAAACTCAGCTTATATAATGAATGATGTTTGTTTATTATGTTTGGTTTTCTTATGAAATGGTATCATACTTTTGTTTGGAAGCAAGCCAAATGAAGTTGTAAACTTAACTTAGTTCTATAACAACCACATCCAATTACTAAGCACAATTACTTCAAAGCATTGGCAATGACAGTAGTGACACAAACAAATACCAACCAAGAAATTATCATAAACTGTCTATCCATCTTCTCTCTTTAACAGCTCGATGCAAGCTCTTCCTTGAACTTCTTGTTCTCAGTTTTCATTGTTTCCATTTGAAGCAACACCTCTAAGTTGATAGCCCTCACCTCTAGATTCATTGTGCAACCTTCATGCTTGACCATAGTTGTTAGATTCTTCAACTCCTCTGCTTGCTCACGGATTAAGTCTTTAGCTTCTCATTACGTGGGTTTTTCCAACCATGAGATTTCTCAACATCATACCACCTGAAAAAATTACAATATTTCCACTTTGGATATGCACAAGAGTAAAACCTTCTTAATGGATTGTCGTCCATCCAAGCCTTCTTCACCTTTGAAATATGTCCACAAAGACATCTCACTTCACTTGTCATTCCGCCACTGGTTGCATTGGAGCCAACGACATAGCTTGAGCTTTGGTTCATCTTCTCTTCTCTAAGATTGAAAGCTTCTGAAATTAGGGATCTAGGGTTTTTGGAATTGGGGATTTATATTAGATGTCGACAAACTCTGGTTAAAGAATTAACAACTAATTAAAATCGGTTAGTGTTGTGTCGACTTCTATTAACGATCCAATCTAAAGTGAAAACACAAAATATTTTCTAGATATCAAAGCGGAAAAATAAATAGTTAGGTATTTATTTGGAATGAAAATAGTTGGAGTATTAAATAGCTTTAAAAAATTTAGTTAGAGTATTAGTATAGAATTTTCCCTATATTTTATATAAACATACACAAAACCTTTTGTTGTTTATCTTTCTTTAAAATAAATTTTGTCTCTAATTTTATTTACAATTTTATACAATTACATATAAGAGTGAATTTGTATTCTACAATATGTAATTATCATACAAAAAATATATCAATAATCTAGTAAAAATAGTTAAATATATCTCTATAAACTTTAATTAATATATAATATCATTAAAATTGAATATTATTTTTAGTTTTTACATTAAAATATTTTTTTAGAAAAAATAAAAGAAAATATATGTAAAAATTAATATTTCTATAAATTAATAAATATTTGGAGTATCAACATTATTAATTTATAGAGTTTTTAAAAGATAGAGAAAAAGGAGACGTGACAAATCGAATGGAGGGACTTAACTAATACTATAAGCAATATAGGATCACATAAGCCACATGTTTCTTAGATCAAAAAAAACTTTTGAAATAGTTAGTTTTGAGTTTCTTCTTTTCGAATTTGGATTTATAATTTATTTCTACATTTTGATTATGCATGCACTAAGAATCCTATGTAAGAAATATTTGTATGAGTGTATATGAATGATACATTAATATTTTTTTTTCCATGATGTGGTTTTATGTTAATCTATTTCTTATTGAAGTTGTTAAACCATAATGACACTTGGTAACCAATAAAATGGTAACTAAAGGAGTTTAATTTCCTAATGACTTAACTAATGGATAAGTGATTCATGTTCTAGAAGATTTCTCACATTGTGACTCATGAAAACATGTGTCAATGTAAGAAGGCATTTGAATTAAGTTCAATGCATCAAATGAGAAATGTTCTAGAAGTCTAAAACACTTGTCATTACTCAACCTTGATGGATGATTGAGATTAGAGGATGAAACTTGCCAAGGAAGTAACAAAGACTTGGTGAAGAAGTAATCAAAATTTGATGAGGAAGCTAGGTCCCTCTCCCTACCTATAAATAGTGGCCTTTGGACCATCACAAAGATACATCAAAAAAATCTAAAGAGAAACACATAAAGAAAGATTGTAGGAGGGGAAGAAGATCTAACTCCAACTTAAAAGATCAAGAGATCATCTTGTGGAAAGAAGAGTTAACTCCAACTTAAAATTCATGAAATCATCAACGATAATCAAAACCGTTCAAAAGGATTTCTGCAACCATGAATCGAGGTATTCCGCAAATCCTTCTTAATTCTATTATATGATTAGTCTAGATGTTAAAGATCTTTGGGTTCATGTAAAATCATGTTCACATCCTACGCGGTTACAAGGGGACTTTCCATTTCTTAAAAAAAAAACATGAACAAGAGACTTCAATATAAGAGCATCCGCAATGAGGAGTCTTTAAGGAGAGTCATTAACAAAAAAATAATTAAATAATCAGTAGACTTCACAAAAACCTAAGGATTCAATCTTTAAAATCCCTAAATAAGGATTGGTCCTTACACTATTTACGATACGTGGAAACACGCGATTGATTGATATTTTTTTTTTTCTAATCTAAAAAAAAAAGTTTTAAGGACTCCACAATGGAGTCTACCATTGTGGATGCTCTAAGTCTATATCATTACCAGCAGATAATGACTTGCAGATAATGACTTTGCAGAGAGATATATAATTTTTTTTAAAAAAAAAATATATAAATAAAGGCATACATACCCTTTGGAGTAGAATTCTGGTGAAAGCCACCATCTCTGGGGCGATCGTATGGAGCACGGCCATGCCTCTCCCCTCCTGAACCTCCAAGGCTGCCATCATCCCTGCGATCAGGTCCATAGCGATCCCTACCATACCTATCTTCTTTTGCACCATACCTGTCATCCTTTTCAACGTACCTGTCGTCCTTTGAACTGTACCTATCATCCCTCGAGCTGTACCTTCCACCACCACCTCTACCGGATTCATCAGGACACTCCCTCGCAAAATTTCCAGGCTTTCCACATTTAAAGCAATCTCCACCACCTGAACCTCTCCCACCAGATGGAAGGCTGCAGTCACGGTCATATCCGCGATCACGGCTACGGTCACCATCATGATCCCTGCCGGGTCCACCCTGCGGCTGTGCTTTATCAACAGTGATAGTCCGCCCAGCTAAATCCATCCCATTCATTGCTGCAATGGCTTCATCCATAACTACAAGAAAACATCTTGATTCCTACGGACGATTTCGTCGGAAATTCATCAGAATAAGTCATTTCCGATGAATTTTCGACGAAAACAGGCGTCGGTTTAAACTCGTCGGAAAAAAAAAATTCGTCGGAATTTCGTCAGACTTTCTCACGAATTTCTGACGAAATTCGACGAACTAATTTCCGACAAAAATCCGACGAACTAATTTCTGACAAAATTCCGACGAACTGATTTCCGATAAAATTCTGACGGACATACTTCCGACGAAATTCCGACGGACAATAAATTATATTTTTAAAAAAAATTAAAACAAATTTTATTTAAAGATAATATTTAAATTAATTAATTACTTAAAAACAAAATCTAAAAATCGTTTATAATACATATTTCAATTCTTTATATAAATAATAAAATATAAAATTAGAAAAACATTTTTGTAATATAAATATTTTAAAAATTGTTTATAAATAAATGTTTCTATAGGAACTTAAAATGTTTTATAAAAAGCTTAAATTTTTTATAGAATCATAAAAATATTTTTAAATAACAAAAAAAAATAAAAACTTGAAAATTCTTATATATATATTGTAAATAAAACCTTCCAAAATAATAAAACTCCAAAAAGGTTTTAAAATTTGGTAAACCTTTTATAAAATGATATTTTTAAAAAAAATTATACAAAACAACAAATTAAGTAAACAAACCAAAATATTAAAACCAAAACCTATCTAACCCACAACTTAACAACAAAATCTAACATTTAATTCATAAAATTCTCCATTCTAACATAAATCCAACATTCAAAACTTAAAAATCACAATTTCACAATCAAAAAGTAACATAAGTCAAATGAGAAAAGGAAATAGATGACTTACATAATTTGAGGTGAATTTGAGGAGTCTAAAGCTTGAAATTGTCGGATTAGAGAGAAAAAGTCGGAGAGAATTTGTGAGTTTTAGAGAGAGAAAAGAGAAATGAGAAAGAAGAAAAGGTTTGTGTTTTTCTATTAAAAAAATCTGACGGATAGAGTTCGTCGGAAATCCGTCGGATTTATTTTATTTTGGCGCTCCACAAAAAATTAGGCGGGTTATTTTCCGGGCAAATTTCAATTTCTGACGAATTTTTGACGAATATACCATTTTTGTTGGAATTTCATCGGAATATAACAAGCTCGTCGGAAATTCGTCGGAATATACTATATTCGTCGGAAATTCGTCAGAAATATATTCGTCAGAAATTCGTCAGAAATTTCTGACGCCTTTCCGACGAATTACGTATTGGGGTTCCAAAACATAGCAAGAATATTGATTATAGCCATTGATAATAAATTGCTAATTTTTAAGAGTTTATAATCTTCATAATGTTTGAAAACACTTGAAAACATACAACTTAAAGATTGTAAAATAATTATCATAAAGTATTTGCTTAAGTGTATAAGTGTTAACGAGAAAGGTTTTGTATCTGTTGATGCACCCATCGCAAGAATATATATAACTTTAATTATTGATGTATTATTGACCCATATCATATTTATCACTTAATATATTTTATGGTGATTTTATACGTATTTGAATTAATATTTATTTTGAATATTCTATATCTAAAACTCAAATTCGTCGGAAATTCGTCGGAAATTTGTGACGACTTTCCTACGAACATTTTACGTTCCGTCAGAATTTCGTCGGAAATTTCCGACGAAAACATAAACCCTAAATCTATACCCTAAGTTGTTTAATTTTCTTCGGGAACCGTTGGTATTGCGTCAATTATTTCCGACGAAAGAATGTTCGTCGGAAATTCCTAAGATGTTTCCGATGAAATTCTTACGAACAGTAAAATTATATATTCTTCGTAATTTCGTCAGAAATTCCTCAGAAATTTCCGACGAATATTGGTCAAAACCACGGGAACACCCAGAAAACTTGTCAAGAACCACCTGTCATCAAAGATAAGGCTAAGGTGGATAACATAGAGTCCACTCAAAGAAGCAAGCAACTATACAATTTACTAAAGCCAGCTCTAACGTCTCACATACCTAATGCAGATAGCTACTAAAACTTGAGATACATGAGTGGACTAAAAATACATGTCTCATAAAATTCGTAATACTTTAATGATTCACGTGATTCTATTTTAATGTTATAGTTTTAGTAATCCGGTTTACACTCGTATCACACTTCGTTAAAATTTTAAAATGTTAAAAACTCATACTTCGTATCACACCTCGTGAGTAGGCCTGGGCAAAAAAACCGGAACC
The DNA here is from genome assembly GCA_012274485.2 of Sinapis alba. Taxonomy (NCBI): domain Eukaryota; kingdom Viridiplantae; phylum Streptophyta; class Magnoliopsida; order Brassicales; family Brassicaceae; genus Sinapis; species Sinapis alba. The sequence goes on along the minus strand of MU106824.1, from coordinate 20,210 downwards.
AAAGAACCGAACCGGAACCGAACTGAAATACCCGAAACCGGAACCGGACCAAGACCCTTAAATACCCGAACGGTTCTTAAATTTTATAACCGAAATAACCGAACCGAACCGAGAACCGAACGGATACCCGAACATATGAAAATATTAATTATATATATATATAATATAACTAAATATATATATTCATAATTTAAAAATCTTTTAAAATTATCTAAAATATTTTAAAAAACTAAATAATTGTAAAGTATCCGAACTATCCGAACTATCCGAAAGTATCCGAAAGTATTCAGATATTTCTATCAAAGTAACCGAAAATATCCAAATTTTATCTAAATTATTTGATATTTTATCCAAAAAACCAAATATTTAACATGAATTACCCGAACTACCTGAAATAACCGAACCGGAACCGAACGAGAACCGAATGAGAACCGAATTTTTTCCGGGTATTTTCCGGTTCCTAACTTTATTATCCGAACCGAACCGAACCTGAAACTACCCAAACCGAAATCGAACCGAAAATAGTCAAGTAGTAAATGGATCCTCTAGGCCTCTATGCGAACTACCCGATACCCGAAATACCCGAACCAAACCGAACCGATACCCGAAATGCCCAGGCCTACTCGTGAGTATAAAGTTATCGGATGAAAACGCAAATGGCGTCACATAAATTTTTCTCTCTTGCCTAATGTAATGAATACACATTTGATTAGCTTGTTGAAATTATATATTTACAAATCATGAGTGGCATTAGATCAAATGATAACTATATAGACAAGAAGATTGCTAAAAAGAACAAAAGGTGGGTCACAAGCAAGACACGGAGCAGACCAAGAGGCACGGAGAAAAGAAATCCCTTAAACTAGACGACCCACCATCGACCATGGATGAACCTCTTTAGTCAAGAAAATATTTGATTGGACTAGAATCATGACACTAAAACTGCGGAAAAACGGCCGATTAATACCCAAACTATAGTCATATCGACTGATCAATACCTAAACTATTTGTCCGTGCGATATGATACCTAAACTAGTAAAAAATTGAATCTAGTACCTAAACTTATACTAAAAGGCTTTTAAATACCTACGACCGACAGTATGTCGGTAACATGCTGAGGTGGACCAGTTCGTAGATGAATTCGTGGAAAAACGGCTAATTAATACCCAAACTAGGGTTATATTGACTAATCGATACCTAAACTATTTGCATTTGCGATATGATACCTAGACTAGTAAAAAAAACTGAATTTAATACCTACACTTAGAATTTTTTTTTTTTTTTTAAATACCTACAATTGAAAATGGATCAATAACATATTGAGGTGAACCAGTTCGCAGATGAACCAAATTATATTAACCTAAACGAAGTTGCTTTGAGTCGAGAAAAAAAAGAGAAAAGATATGCTTACCACGCGGCGAACTGAGGTTCAACACATTTTATTAGCACATTGTCAATTGACAATACAAGCATTAACCACTTGTACCAATAGAGAACTATTAATAACTAACGAAAACAAATAAGTATAACTAGATTTCTAATACTAGTTTCTAATGAGTAGATTTCTAATACTAATATCAACAAATTAACATCATATAAATATTTTAACACATTATTAGAAAAAAATATTTAAATATATATAAATATAAAAAATAAATTAGTTTTATTTAAAAGTAAAATTTTATTAAAAGTTTGAGATTTTTTTTTGTTGTTTGACATTTGTTGGTGTCAATGAAAAAAAGATAATCGTCAATTTTAAAAGTAATATAGTTTTTTTGCATACATAAATGAGTTTTCTATATAGCATAAATGGTTAATATTGTTTACTTATTTGAGACTTGGGTTCGATCAGTTTAAGTACTAGTTTCAAATTTAGGTATTGTATGACACAAACAAATAGTTTAGATATTGATTAGTTGATATGATCTTAGTTCGGTTACTTGACACATTATCGGTTGTAAGTATTTAAAAGCTTTTTATTCAAAGTTTAAGTATTAAATTCAATTTTTTATTAATTTAGATATCATATCGCACAGACAAATAGTTTAGATATTGATTAGTTAATATGACTATAGTTCAGGTACCAATCGGCCTTTCTTCCCTAAAACTTCCACAAGGATAATTCAATCTTTTATAGTCATGAATGGATGTCTGAGATCATGTACGCAAGTATCACTGTTTCCCAATTACATCACAAGTTTAATAGACCGGTCTTTCGTTATTTCAGGCTAAACCCAAGTATCAGATGATCCTGCATCTTTTACCAGAATTAATAAACGGCATAGATTCAACATTTGAATTTTACCAAATGGTTGATCCGGGAGAGAAACTCCATAGGGATCAATCACGTACCTGTAACCCACGAATTCATTACGATAAGCATAAAGTAGCACATCTCATATTGTGTCTCTCAAACCAACCAAGCAAAAGGTTTCCATAGGGATCAACATATCAAAAGGAGAGCACATTAGCCGACTCTTGAGTTTTACGGGCCAAAAAAGAGACACATCTTTTTTTTTTTTCTCTCGAGCTATCCAAATACATTGAACAAGACAGACCATCTAACTTCGAACTTGACAAGAAACCTTCCACTTGTTTGACTGCAAAAAAGATGTGAAGAGACTTCAACATAAGTCTGTAGCATTACCAACAGCTAATAAGAGGTTGAGTAAGGGAATACATACCCTTTGGAGTAGATTTCTAGTGAAAGCCACCATCTCTGGGGCGATCGTATGGAGCACGGCCATGCCTCTCCCCTCCTGAACCTCCACGGCTGCCATCATCCCTGCTACGTCCTCCAGAGCGTTCCCCACTGCGATCAGGTCCATAGCGATCCCTACCACCTTCTCTACCACCCTCCCTACCATACCTGTCTTCTTTTGCACCATACCTGTCATCCTTTGCACTGTACCTGTCGTCCTTTGAGCTGTACCTATCGTCCTTTGAACTGTACCTATCATCCCTCGAGCTGTACCTTCCCCCACCACCACCTCTACCGGATTCATCAGGACACTCCCTCGCAAAATGTCCAGGCTTGCCACATTTAAAGCAATCTCCACCACCTGAACCTCTCCCACCAGATGGACGGCTACGGTCACGGTCATATCCGCGATCACGGCTACGGTCACCATCATGATCCCTGCCGGATCCACCCTGTGGCTGGGCTTTATCAACAGTGATAGTCCGCCCATCTAAATCCATCCCATTCATTGCTGCAATGGCTTCATCCATAGCTTTCTTCTCATCAAAAGTGATGAACCCAAAACCACGGGAACGCCCAGAAAACTTGTCAAGAACCACCTGTCATCAATGATAAGGCTAAGGTGGATAACATTGAGTCCACTCAAAGAAGCAAGCAACTATCCAATCTACTAAAGACAGCTCTAACGTCTCACATACCTAATGCAGATAGCTACTAAAACATGAGATACATGAGTTTAAATATACCTTGGCCTCAAGGAGGTGACCATACTTTTCAAAGGCATCTCTGAGGCCACGATCAGACGTTGACCACGCAAGCCCACCAATAAAGCACCGGTACTCCACTTCTTCCGACATCTTCTAACTACAACAAACTGCCAAACTTTTGTCTGAATTCTGAAGAATATAAATAAAAAAAACAGGAAGATCCAGTAAGCAACATCATATGTTCCGTTAACAAGGAGCTACATAAAGAAACTTTAGGACAACAGATAGCGAGAAGAAGACAATGAACCTAGTCTTGTTCTCTACCATAATAACATGACATTAGGACCATACACACAGTTATGCACTTATGTCATGTATCAACGAAGCTAATCTTCAATCGAAATCTATCGGCAAAACAACATTTCTAGAAATCGTGACCCTAGAAAGCTCGAATCACAATCAGTAGAGATACAAGAGAATCACTGTTTCAGTATATATAAAGTAGAAGAAACGAGAAAACATACCAGAGAGAGCGGCGAAGATGAGATCTGATTGTGAATTTGCTTTCAGAACCCTAATTCCTGGAAAGAAGAGACGACCCTAAAGTCCTAATCCTATACCTCCGAGGGTACTTCCGTCATTTCGTAAACAGTTTACACATAATGGACCGCCTATCAAGACTAAATGGGCTTTAAATGGGCTTTAAATGGGCTTTAAATGGGCCTAGCGTTTTAAGAGAGGTTTTAACCGCCGTCGTCTCCGCCTTCTCCGTCATCTTCACAGGTTCTCACTGAAGAATTAGGGTTTTGGATTTGGGGGGAAAGCAAGAGATGTGGTTTCTCTGTGTCTTCTATCATAGGCTACTAGACTTCAGAAAGTCAGAGGTGTAGGCTTTAGCCGAACTCTTCGGAGAAGATGAGTCTCTCCAATGGCGTCTCCCTGAACATCACCATAACGATACCCCATTCCACTTCGTTCAGCTTTCTTCCGAAGAAATCGCACAGAACATAGCCAAAAGAAGTAAGTATGATTCTTTCTTACCTTTCTTCCTTCGCTTTGCTGTTTCTCAAAAGAAATGGTGTTAGTGTAGGCATATTGGTGAAAAGAATGTATGAGCTTTGGGGTGAAGGAACTTGCTACGAAGAGCTTAGAGACTCCATTGAACGCTTTCCTGATTCTCGCAAGCTCCCGTTTCTCGATTCTGATTCCACCTTTAGAATCTCTGTCGAAACTTTCGGAAAGGCTCTGACTTTCGATGAGCAGAGGGAGAGAATCAACTCATTTACTTATATCCCATTCGAGGTACGTTTCCATTCCCAAAGAAGGAAACTTTCTTGTTGGGTCTCATTATATGAACGTTTGGGGGTTTAATCGTTGCAGGGAAAGGTTAACTTGAAGAACCCAGATCACAACTTTTTCCTCATGGAGATGGATGAATCTGAAGAGAACAATGGACTTCAACCCATTCTCCAGAGAAAAATCTTCTTTGGGAGAGAGGTTGGTTTTGCTGATAGGAAGCTGTTACCTACTTTTCAGCTGAAGTCTCGCACTTACCTTGGCCCAACTGCTATGGATGCTGAAATGGCTTTCTTAATGGCTAATCAAGCTAAAGCTACATCTGGAAAACTTGTGTATGACCCTTTTGTTGGTAGTGACTTGGTACAGGGAGCATTCTTGTTTCTGCTGCACGTTTTGGTGCAATGACAATGGTTTGTAACCTAACCTCTCTTGGTTTCTTGACACCCTTTTTGAACTGAAACTGATAGGAAGGGTTATTGTATTAGGGTGCAGATATTGATATCAGAGTAGACTGAGTAGTGCGTGATGGACGTGGTCCAGACTGTAATGTTTGGAGCAATTTCAAGCAGGTTTGTGCCGGTAATGTATCTTTCTTCCATATCGGTATCTTTAGTTCTTACATCTATTATGGCTTATGCAGTATGGACTACCTATGCCAGTTGCTTTACTTAGAATGGATAATAATCTTCCTCCTTGGCATTCCAGGCTAAAGGAGGTAATATACTCTCTCATTTCTTTCATTATTATCTCTGGGGCTTTGAGTCTAGATGATAAGTTTGTGTGTGTCTTTTGTATTCATTGGTTTAGATATTTGATGCGATCATATGTGATCCACCTTACGGGGTTCGAGCTGGTGGACGCAAATCCGGTGGCAGGAAAATCCTTAGAGGGACATTGGATCCTTACATAGTCCCTGATGACAAAAGAACAGATCACATTCCATCCACTGGTGCATATAGTCTAGTGGAGTGTGTTCATGATCTGCTTCACCTTGCCGCAAGAATGCTTGTGATGAAAGGCAGGCTCGTCTTTTTCTTCCCGGTTTTGAGAGATGAGAAATGGCAGCGAGGTTAAGTTTCCTGAGCACCCTTGTTTCAAGTTAGTAGCTGTCTCGGAACAGATCTTGAGCTCGCGGTACAGTAGGGTTTTACTGACCATGGTGAAAGTGGAGCCTTATAGTGAAGAGGTTGAGGAAGCTGCTCGTTTAATGCATTTAGAGTTTAGAGAGAATCATCTTAAGTGGTTAGAGGAAGGTAATATTCATTCCTCTTTGTTTAAACCTTCTGATTCTTCCGAGGTTCATGCTGATACCAAAACATTTAAAGATCGTTAACCTAAGTACTATGTGTAAGCACTGAGTTTTGTTTCCTTACGGTTGTATTTGGTTAGTTCTGAATGTATTTCCATTTTCCATCGATACAAATGAACTTTTAGGGCTTTTGGCATTCAAATGTGTGCAAGAATACATAGCAAAAGAAATAAGAAACATGGTTAAACAACAAAAATATAACAATCAGCATTCAAAAGTCCTAAAACATAACAGAGGTGACAGTTTCTTGTGACACACGTCTCCACCGAACAGAAGACCTAAACAAAACAAAGATCAGGAGTTTTTGATTAATACTAGAAATTAACACTTTTCTAAGTCTTCTTCAAAATTTGGGAAGTGTGTAGTAGCAGTTAAACATCCCACACTTGGTTGTTCTTCGTTTCCTTGTTACCATCCTTCCCTAGACGAAGGCCTGTCGTAAAACCCTATATTAATATGATATCCACTCACCATTCTCTGGTTAAACTTGAAGATATGATGGGTTTAACTACATTTACCTATTGCTGAAGAATCCACGCTCTTTGCTTCCTTGGAAGTTTCTTGGCTGATGATCCACGGGTCTAACCCATGCATCGACTGCACCACGTGATCTAGGTCTCTCTGTGGATTCAAAACTCCTGGATTCATCTATTGAACCAGCTCGAGAATGTGTTCTTTCTGAATACGAACCGGTTCTGCTTGCACCAGACCCGGGTCTTTCAACTGGTTTCTGCCTGAACCTGACTTTGTCGTCCAACTCACGGGTTAGTAGTTCCAGATCTTTCTCTTTGCCACGAATAGCTTCTGGTAAACCATAGTGATTATTATTACTCCCGGGTTCTTGATCAGATTGCTTGATCTCTGGAGCAATGGATTCCTTCTCGAGTTTTTTCCTTAGTTCTTCAATCTCTTCCTTTAACATCTTCTCTTCTTCTGTTTCAGGCCTGTACAAGTTGGGTTTCACAACCGATTGCCAATAAGCTAAAAAGGAAGAAAAAAGCATCAAAGAGTTAACAAGAACCTGTCAACTCTGCGATGTTCGAGTTCCATATCCATCTTGCGCCAATCCTTTCCTTGTTCCTCAAGCAACACTTCTCTAGGCTTCGCGTCGCCAAAAGGATTCACCTTTGGCCTCGGTTTCACCACATTACTCAATCCTGAACCCTCAGACCTATTAGACTGAGCACTTGAAGGTCTGCTCGTTTGAGAACTTCCTTTCTTAGCCTCAATCTCCGAATCAAGCTTCTTCCAGTCCAAACCTTTCTCCGCCAATACATCCTCTCTTGGTCTAGCTGCCCCAAACGGATTAGCTTTACTCGTCTTTATAACAGCAGGTGGAGGAGTTTCACCCGCTCCCGAGTCAACTTTCCGTGGTTCAAAAACTAAACGACGACGTTCCTCCTGAACACCACTTCCAGCTACTCCTCTTGACCAACGGTCAGGTTCTCGGTTTGAATCACCGAAGCTAGACCCAAATGTAGATGACCGAACCTGAGCTTGTCTTTTACCTGCAGCCCAATTATCTGTCTCGTCAGCTCTGGAGAAGCCACCCCCACCTCCACCACTATAACTGCCACCTCCACCGCTAAAACCACCACCACCACCGCCTCCGAGGCCACCATAACGACCCTGATCGAAAGATGGAAGCTTTTTCGCTTTTCCCCAATCATCAACCTCATCAGCTCTCGAAGCTTGCGGAAACTCCGAAGCCCTAGACTGATCTCCCCTCCTGTCATCATCAAACCCACCACCATAAGGTCTCCTACCACCACCACCTCCACCACCCCATGACCCACCGGAATCATCTCGATCTCTCCCCATTCCACCAAAACGACCTCCGTAAGAAGAGAAACCACCGCCTAACCGTCCAGGTTGCTGCATTTCATCCTCCGAGCGCTGCCTAGGACCAGTGGGTAACTGGAGAATCTCATGCTGCGTCAACCCAACGGAGCTTCTACCACCAGGTGCTGCGTAAGCACCGGAAGTAAACTCCGACAAAGTCATCTTCGTCTTCTTCTTCTTAGACTTGGCATTGCTCGCAGCCTCCTTCAAGCTAGGAAAGCTCTGCACATCCGCCGCCGCTTGCTCTTCATCGGCACGCTCCGCTTCGTCCGCCCACGCCCCAATTCCAATTCCACCCCAAGGTTTCGACATCAGAATCTGAAAAGTTTCTCAGATCTGGAAAGAAAGGAAGATTCTTTGAGAAACAGAGAGATCTGTATTATGATGAAACAGTGAAATAGTGAGAAAAAAAAAGATCTGGGCTCCGAGGAAAGGTTAATCCACAGAGAAAAACAATAGAAAGATTATTCCTTTTGCGTGAAGATGAAAACTTTTTTTTTCTGGGAAAATCATAAAGAAATTGTGCATGCTTCTCGACGAAGGAGAGAGATGGATGGAAAATTGTAAATCACGCGTTGGAATTGCGCGTGAGTTATACGTACCACTCAGTAACGAGAGCTTGAAGGAAGTTACGGCTCGAGCGTATGGTCACGTAAGTGACGGTTGATTTTAGTAAGATGAACCGTCAGAAATGTATCAACCATTAACTCATTTTAACCAACTTTTCTTTTCTTTCTAATGACATAATTATTAGGGGCCATTAAGTAGATAACTAATCAAAGGACAACGGCTATGAAAAACATGTTATTTGGAGAAAAAATACCATATATATAACTAATATTCCGTATTATAAATTATTAAAAATATTACATATGACAGTTTGTACATGATGATCTCTTATTAATTTTTCGTTAATATACATTAACTAATTACAGCTTCGATATCCAAACATATTGATGTTGTATTATTAATAAACTTTAGTTAAACTATTGGAATAATTGTTAGTTTATGTTGACGTACATAATATAATTAGAAATATCTTAATTTTGTCCTTCAATTTGTTTTAGAGAAATACTTTAGAATAGCTCTAAAATTTTTTTTATCACAAAAATAAGAAAGAAAATGATCAAAATGTTTTATTAAAGAGATAAATATATAATTATATTTATATAATTAACTAATCTAGACTCAAGTTTAAAGTTAAGGGGTGAAGTTTTGGAGTTAGAATTTTAAATTTTAAAAAATAAAAATAAAATATTATTTTTTCAAAAAAGAAAAATTATTTTAATTATTTTTTTCTTTGAAAGCTATTTTTGATAAAAACTTAAATCAGTGCTATTTTAGAGAATTTTTTTTTTATTACAAAATTACACATAAGAATCAAAATGACCAAATATATTTTATTAAATAAGTAAATAATAATTATATTCATACTTTATAGATACATTAAAAATAAAATAAAAAAATTCTTTCAAAATTTTAAATTAATTTTCAATTTCTTTTTGAAAAATGATTTTTATTAAGAAAACTTTCTTGAATATGTATGATATTTTTTTTTGAATTTGAGTTTACGATGACCTTTGTAAACGTTTGAAGCCATAATCTCTATTATGCATTGTTTGCTAATTATTATTGTGAGAAGTGTTATTGCAGCATAGATTATACATAAAGTTCTGTTCTCATGAGGCTAAAGATGAAACATTACTACAGGAGGAGAAACGACGTGGTAAGCAGAAGGCAAAAGAACAGCCTATTGATCTGATATAGTCATGCATGGCTACATTGGAGAACGAACAGAGCAGGACCATGAGATTCAACTTGAATCGTTACTGAATCTTTTGTCGGTCCAAAATCTTTGCCGCTCCATATCTCGTGGCTCTTACAAGAAGCTCCTTCAAGATGCGTCTTGTTCTGAAGAGCCTTGGCAATGTCTGATATCTTGGCTGATACCGTCGTCTTCACCTGGTTTAAGTTGAAAAAGGCGACGTACACTTCTCCTCTTCTTCCCGTGGCAATCCAAGAACGAACACCATTGGAGCTAGCTTCTGCTGCTGCTGCAGAAGATTGGGTGATAATAACGTCAACGGTTATAAAAAGAGAATGTCAATTTAGTAGTACTAACCTTTCACTGGATTTAACACGGCGCAAAGACCAGAGTAACTGTTTTCTAGAGTTCCATTACTGTGGAGCTCCCACATCTGAAGATTATTATAGCATGTGTTACACGATATCAAAGTCAGAGAGAGAGATAGAGAGAATCGTTTGTAATATACCTGGTTTGCGTCTAGTTTGCAAGGTGATAACGCACCGCGACTATACTCTTTGGAAGTGAGCTTTTGCCTTGAGGAAGCTCCTAAACAAGACTCTGTTTTATCATTTGTTTGTAAATGAAGCTTACCTTGATAGAGCTGGTTGTGTTGTTTCCTCTCACTGCACCAACATGAAGCAGAAAAAAACTGTTAAGGGGTGTTAATGAAATGTTGTAAAGCGAGTGGAAGAAAGAAAGAGTCATTACGAAGCGAGAAGAGCTTTTCTGTTGTATAAGCAAAAGGGCTTCTCTGGTTTCTCGCTTGAGTATTGGTTCCAACAGATTTTCCCACGGTTTTTGTCTACAATGGACCAAGTGTTGGCTTTCGGTTCTTTGCAGCTAGCCAGACCAAATGCATGTTTGGTTGAAACGCTGTTGCCTATAGGATAATGAGGATGGATATTGTGCTTTTCCCTAGATACCCTTGCCGCGGTGATGTAAGGAAACTATAAAACAGCAAACAAGCAGAGTTTAATGACAGAAAGTGAGTTTCAAACTGAGTTTATTATGATTCTTCAGACCTCCTTGTTGTTAGAGCTATAAGAATTGATTTCCAGCAGTGTAGGATTTGTGATGAGACTATAAGTAGCGTCATCAAGCTTTCTCACATCACCTCCAAACATGAGAGGGGACTTTGCAATAGACCACAATGTCATCTGAGTAATAAGCCAAAAGAGCTTAAGAGACATTAATACAGTACAACGTCAATTGTGAAGCTAGAGCTATACCTGTGTCTTCTGTTCTTCCATAGTAAGATTACACGCTCGATGAGGTCCAAAGTTCGAACCTGAACCAAACATTAAGACAAGTACAACGTTAATTGGAACCATCTTCAGAGCTGAGGATCTCATGATTTGAAGTCAAACCTTGATCAGTAAGCCATCCAAGAGGTAACATATCTAAATCAGGCCATGATTTTCCTTGTAGCCCTCGTGCACCGATCATACTAGAAGCAGATAAGTCCCTGGAAGAATAACAAATTATATGACATCAAAGAAAGGCAAAAGGATGATCAGCTAAGCAAAGTAATGCACAAGAAGCTTGACCTCGAGATATCGAAATGTGCCACAACGTCTCTCCATGTGTCCCAATCATCACCTGTTACTCTGTACATGTTAACCAATTGACTAACTTCTTTAGCCATTGTAGGTGTCACACTCGTCCCTGGAGATATGGAGTACAAAACAGGCCGATCAAGCTCCTTCAGAACCTGCCAAAAGAAAAAACCAAACTTCACATCTATGTATCACCTTCAACTCTAACCATAAGATTTTTTAGACGGATTATGTACCTCAGACACAATAGTTATCTCATCTATATTGTAGTCATTCCCAAATACGCAGTCATGTTTTACTAAACAACCAAGAAAACGAGACAAAGATTAAGATATTCAGATTCAGACAAGAAAGTTATGTAAATGATGATGTTTGATTCTCTCTTACTGAAATCAACTCCCCATTCAGCATATTGTCGATAAAGTGACCTCAAGAAGGCTTTTCCAGCACCTAGCTTTGTATTCACACTCATAAACCCATGTGGCATCCACACACAAGCCTTCTCTTTCATCCCAATATCCTTCGCCCTCCATTTCCTACCGGATTCTTCATAAGCACCTCCCTTAACACTATCCATAACAAGAGTGTTTGCGTTATAAGCCTGTGTGCTAATCCCACCCATAACATGAATCCCAAACTTCAAACCCATTCTATGAACTTTCTCAGCGACTTCAGTGAACCCTTTGCCGCCTCTAGAAGAAGGCCATCTCGCTGGATCAGGATGCATCCTTCCCCATTCATCAATCACATCGAAACCAAGAGAGTCCACGTAAGCTCCTTCAACTTTCTTTCTATACCAAAGGTAATCCACAACAACATACTATATCCAAATATCCACAACACACAACACATGAACGTTTAAATAAATAAAAAGAACTAAACTTTTCACATTCCTAATCAACACAAGGAAGGAACTAAAGTACCTGATAGCCATGAGGAAGAAGACGCTTTGAAATGGTTTCAGCGCTCTGCAAGAACTCAGATTCAGAGATTGTCCAGCAAAAGGAGTCGTATGAGTTCCATCCTCTTGGTGGAAAGCTCGCATGCTCGTTCGACCTTGCGTGAATCGATATACTGAAAACTCGAGTTAGAATCAGAATCTGAACCGACCCAACAAAGAAAGCTTGAAACTTTCGAGATGGGTGAGGATTAAAAAGAAGGAAAGCTTTGAGTTACCTATAAATGGAAAGATTGAGGAGGAGGAGGAAGAAGAGTATGGTGGTTCCGGTTCTTTCATGGGAGTGTCGGATCATAGCGATCTTTGTTGGTGAGAGAAACCTGAGAGACGATAGAACACGCTACTGTCGTTAATGGAAAGTACTTCTTCTAGTAGTAGTAGTAGCTTCACAAGAAATAAGCTCTTTTTAAGGAGTAGATTAGGGAACCGTTAGCAAGTATTTTAAGACAAAAGTTAAATGACACAAACCTATTTTCATAAAAGAAGTTTCTACTTTTGTAACACTCTGTTTTCAGTATCTCTCTCAATAAGTCTTTACATCTGTTTAGGAAAGTTGATTACGAAGCTGCCACACACACACGCCTGATTCATTACTCAACTACTCCCAGTCACACATGTGAGAGATGTGCACCTGAGACAGATGACAAATAGGGGAACATGTGTTTACATAATATCAAAATGATTACAAAGATAAGGCTCTGAAGGGTTAAAGAATAAGAGAAGGAAGAGAATAAATTAACAAAACTCTATAGACTGCAATTCTAGCTTTCTCATCCCTTGTTCCCACAAAATCACAAAACTATAGACCAACCATTCTTTTCTCAAATCTAAAGATGAAGATCCCTAATAAAGGAGGGAAACATATAGTTTTAAAGTCAAAAGGATGCTTAAGTTCCCAAGTTAAAACAAAACTCTAGATGTCTGATAAGTGAATCAGCCATTTCCTGCGACAGAAAGTTTACTATAACTAGGACACAAAGTAGCAGCATTGACTAGAAACTAAGAAAAGCAATTCAAGAGGTTTTGAAATCAATATCTGAATAAGCTTACGTTTGTTCTTTCCAAATTTGGTCCTGCTTCAGTAGTAACTGGTAGAATCAGAGTTGCATTCATAATCTTGGAAACAGCTACTGCATTACATATTCATCCATGATAGGACACAGGAACGGAGATAAAAGCATGGAAGTATGCATATGCAAACCACCCTCAGCATGAAGGAAAAATATCCATTTGTTTCATTCTCAGGAAGAAGATCTGAAAATAATGTTAATGACATTTGCTGATAAGCTAATATCCAATGTAAATGGCGATCCATCTGTAGCTATTAATACATGAGACTCACAGCACAGGGTTTCCAAGAAGTTGTTGGAGACAAAGGATTCTCCCAAGGAGAAGTTGACTCTTTGGTCTAGAAACGCAACAAATACACAACTCGATTCATTGGGACTTAAAGCTTACCCTTTTACCACCAAAGTTCAAACACTTAGAGCATTTCCAACCTTATTCTATTTTTCACTCTAATATAAAGTTTAAAGTAAAAGTATTCTAATGGTATTATATTTTGTGAAAAATAAGTTTACTCCAAATATAGAGTAAATTATTTTTTTTTGTTCATTACTCTATTTTTTACTCTAAAATAAAGTATTATTGGAGCAAACTCCAGAATCACTCTATTTTAATATAAAAAATAGAGTAAATCATTGGAGATGGTCTTACATCTTAAAAGTCAACACACTCTAGCTCTCTCAGAGGTTTAAGGTATTCTATATTTACAAAGATATCCTCCTATTTTATTATAACTACTAAAACCCCCCTAATTATCTGATTTTATCTCATTTCCTCCATCGCTAACTTAGCTCCTTTTAACCTAGTCATTATCCAATCTCTCCGGCGAGATTCCGACCAACGAAGTAACAGGTAAGTCGAAGTCAGATCCTTTTGTTTTTCTTCTCTCTCTCATACTCTCATAATCTCGAAACTCTGTTTCGTCGCAGAAGTCGAGTTACGGGAAGATGAACACGATAGCGAAGCGAGTTACGGGAGTACTGACTCGTTCGAGTCACAACCAGCTTCAACAGGAGAGAGGGATAAGGGTGAAGGTGTTCTCGGGGGATCTAGACAAGGCGCTGACGATTCTGCAGAGGAAGATGCAGTCGAGTGGAATGGAGAGGCTGATAAAAGCGCAGCAGACTCATCACATCAAGAACTCGGAGAAGAAGGTTCTCGCTAGGAAGAATCTTGAACGCAGGATCAAATCCATTGACTTTGCTCGCAAGCTACAGTCCATCCTCATCAAGAAAGTCAGGTATGTGCGTTTTTATGGTTTAAAGGTTGATGCTTTGGTTGGTTAGATGAGATAAAAAGGTTGAGACTTTAGTAAAGATGGTACAAGAACGTAGACTTTAGGTTCTGTTCTTTGACCATTGTTGTAGAATAAGCTTTAATGGTTGTTCTGTTTGGTTAGTGAGATGAGATATGTCTGCTAACATTTGATCTGCTATTAAAAAAAGTTACTTTAGTAAAGATGGTACAAGAGCATAGACTCTAGGTTCTGTTCTTTGACCATTGTTGTAGAATAAGCTTCATGGTTGCTCTGTTTGGTTGGTGAGATATCTGGAATCATGTACTCATATTTGATCTGCTTATGAAATGTTTCAGGGTTGGTTTTGAATGATTTGGGTATGAGAAAAAGATTGAGAATTTAGTGAACATGCTACAAGAACAATCACTCTAGGATCTGTTCTTGGACTATTGTTGCAGAATAAGCCTTTTTGTTTATAATAGGATTCTATAGATTGTAATGGTTTCTCTCATGTTCTTCTTTGCAGAGGTTTATGAGAGCTGAGCTGCTGCCATAACCATTCATCATCTTTTTTTTTTTTTTTCATTTTGAACGTTTTGAGGATCATTCTATGTGGAATTTGGTGTAATCTTGGAATATCAGTAGTTGTTTACTCTATGAATAAAGGCTTCTCTTTCTTAAGTTTTCTATAATCAACTTCAGATCCAAGAAGTGTACATGTACTCAAAGTTGATCATGGGATCTTTAGATAGATCATGACCTTGCTTATCTGCGCCTTTGAATGACTATTCGCTCTCTCTCCTTGTATTGTCTTTCATGTACCAGCCATTATTCAGTGAGGTACGCAACATTATACAAATTCAGGATTGAGGATTTTGAACTTCCGAATCTGTATACATTAGCAGGCATTAAATCAATATAGACTGTTTATAAAATTTTCATTTTTCTCAGATATATACATAAAAATATCTCAAATACTCTAACTAGTTCTTAACCCTATCCTCCCTGGATAAAAGGAAAAATAAAGTTGGGCTAATTATAAAATGATAAGAAAAAAAAAAGAGAATGTTTAATGATCTTTCTTTGTGTTTTGTTTAGTGGTAAGGACAAAGAATCTACAAAAAAGATTACTTGCTTGGATGTATTAGTTTCATTCTTTATGTTGGAGAGATTATTTTCCCCCACAACTAAGAATCCTTACTTGAACTTCTCATCAAGTTATCGTCTATCTCTCTCACCAATTTAGAAACTGGGAAACAGTTGAAATCTCCCTCTCACTCTTCTCATGCTTTCATCTCAACTCCTCTTTGATTAAGTTTCCTTTTGATGCTCTCTTACCTTTTTTCCTCTAAATGTCTCACCACCATCACCATGAAACCAACCCTCATTTCGCGTGCATTCCATCACAGAATCAACCTCTCAAAGGTGGTGCCTCTACTTCCCAATCTCACCCAAATGCTCCTCCACCTGGAATCCTAATCAAGCCTCGTGATCGCCACCGTAAAGGTCCTATCCCTCCTTCCGAAATACCTTTACCACTAAGCCCTGAAGAGAGACTACCCCCAAGAAAAACTTCAAACTCTGCTAAAATACCATTACTATCAACCCCTAAAGAAAAACCACCACCAAGAAAAACTCCAAAATCTTCAAAAAGACCATTACTATTAACCCCTGAAGGCCATCATCATCAACAACAACAACAAAGATCTCCACCTCAACCACCACAACAACAACAACCACGCAGTGCCCCCGGAGGTTACACAACAACACTACCTCCAATAGCCAAACCAACTCCATGGAGAACCGCTCCAACGCCATCCCCACATCGCCGCAGTGGCCAACGGCTACCACCACCTTCAAGAGACCAAACAAACGCAATGACTTGGTCAGCTGCATTTTGCTGTGTAATCTTCTGGATCATTCTCATTCTTGGCGGTCTTATAGTCCTCATCGTCTACCTAGTGTACCGTCCTCGCTCTCCTCACATAGACATCTCATCCGCTAACTTAAACGCTGCTTACCTCGACATGGGGTTTCTTCTCAACGGAGACCTAACCATGTTAGCAAACTTCACAAACCCAAACAAGAAAAGCAGTGTTGAGTTCAACTACTTGACGTTTGATCTTTACTATTACAACACTCTTATAGCGACTCAATACGTTCAGCCTTTCAAGATTCCTAACAAGATGTCAATGTTTGCTAATGTTCATCTCGTGAGCAGTCAAGTTCAGCTCCAGCCAACGCAGAGCCAGGAGCTGCAGCGTCAGATTGAAACCGGTCCGGTTTTGTTGAACGTGAGAGGAACGTTTCATGCACGTTCGAACTTAGGAGCGTTGTTTAGGTACTCGTATCGGTTGCATACTCATTGCAGCTTTTCTTTGAATAGTCCTCCTTCAGGAACTATGCGAGCTAGACGATGCAGTACCAAACGCTAGCGTTTTGCTTTGCTTCATTTTTTTTAATGGATACCTTTAGAAATAATTAATTTTATGTACTCATTGATGCTAAAACCATTTGATTATATATGCGTTACTAGTTTATGCAAAGTATAGAACTAATGTTCTAATTTTAAGAGGTTGTTTTAAGACTTTTAACTTTATAGATGTTACACGAGAGGAAAAGAATAATACCAAATGTTTTGCTTGTGATGTTCTTTGACTTCTGTTAGTAATTACTTATCAAGAACCAAAAAGTTGTATGAATTTCTTTTGTCCATTAAAGCACCAATATATCTTATTATATAAAGTAGACATTCCCTCATTTCTCAGCCTGCCACGTCATTAAATAGAGAGAGGAGAGAATGACACGTGTTTTCCGTATACAGCAATAAACTCAGTTTCGTTTGGTTTGGCTTTTACACGAGTTAGTTAGGTTTATAATCTATATAAATTGGGCCGAAAGCTAATATAATCTTGGCCCAGTAAGTGTCTTCTCTTTGTAAACGTGAAGCCTATCATTTTTAGGATCGTTGTCTCCAGTGAGGTCTGATTAGGTTTAACATCAATGGAAGTTCAGAAAATCATAGGGAATCGAGTCTTTGTAAATAATCATTGCGTCTATGTCGGTTCATGTCGTTTGTTTCCCATTCATCTCCTCGCAGGCGTTACGAGTTGAATTGATTCAACGTCATTAACAAGATCTTAACTCTTTCGACCCATTCCTCATTCATAAATGAATGCATCCCCCATTCACTCTTTTTTCTATGAATCTTTGAGTATAAAAAATCGTTTATGGGAGATGTTTTCGAATTTGCTTTTGTTTGTTGATTTTCATTCAATTTGTTTATGTATTTGTCTGCGTCTCATCAGCTTCTGTGAGGCTCTCCCCCTCTCTCTTTCATCATCTCTCTACCAGCTATATGATTTTCCATTGTAATCGGTTTCTGTTTGATGTTTTCCTTTGAACTTTGCTCTTCAATTGCGATCTGACTTGAGCTTTCTGATCGCTGGAACAATCTTTGTGAATTCCTCTTTGATTTTGATCTCAGCTTAATTCTGAGAAGAGCCCATTTCAAAGGACGTATGCTGCTCAGTAAGTTCTTATCTCTTCAGTACATTTAGTGGATATTTCTCCTCACTCATTGTTGATATGTATGAAGATATAAAAAAATGTGGACAGATGGCACGAAAGATACATTTCTTGAAAGACCAAATGTCAAAGGTACTAAACACTTACCAGAATAATATTATTGATGTTGTGTTCGCAGGAAGTTATATAAGCTATTTGGAGAGCTATTCAAGAGTACTTCAAGGTTTAGCTTTTAACACAGTTGCTTGGAATGATTCTATTACCTTTGTTGACAAAACTATGAGACGTAAGGAATTTCGTATAAGTTTTCCACTTTACTTCTATGTTTGTTCTTTCACTTACGTTCTCATATGTCCTGTAAATTTAATTTACATAAAAATCAATGTAAAATCTAAGAATAATTAATGTATTTATTTCCTTTTGCTCAAGTTATGTATATAGTAAGCAAAGAGAGAAGAATGTCCATCATCATAGAAGTTACATTATAAAATAGAATTATGAGAATTACGATAAGTAGTAATGGCCAAATAGAGTTAAGAGGCAGAAGTAATGGCCACATTTTCAAATTTGTAGAATTATGAGAATTACGTTAAGTAGTAATGATAAGATTTTTTTGTTTGCTGTGGTGATGAGACTTCTTTTGTCCAAACCAATGACCTGAAAGTGCTTTCAAGAACACAAATAATCAAAAATATCAGTGAAATTTATAAATTTATAAAACAAAATAAAAAAATTCAATGGAAGTTTGTTGGTATTGTTTAGGAGATCTCTCAATCCCAACTACATACTACAAAAGAATTATCCCTAAAAACACAAGAGGAAGACATGATTTACTCATAAGTGGTTTTAAGAAGTAGAGGAAGAAGATTTTTATCGAGATTAAGCTTAAGTGTTCTCCTGTACAATGACTTAAGATATATAATGTAATTAATGATAACTATAGGTTCATATAAATCTATGTGGCTTTGTTTTTTTCCACAATCTCCATCTATATATCATAATTTCTACCATAATAATATATAAATTAGGAGAAAATTAACATATAATCTATTCCCTATAAAGAACAGAATTGGTTTGTGTACTTCATGATCTTTTACAGAAAATATGTATTTCTCAGTTTAGAATATGGTCTGACAATAATGTAAGTAACTGCTTAAATAACAAATCTAAGGTGGTTATGGTCTTAAGAACAAAACCTACACAATGAAAATTAAGACCAAGACTAACTTAAGTTTAAAGTATGCTAAATTTTAAAATACATATTATAACTAATAATATTTTATGTAATTTTTGTATTTGCTATCCCGCCGTAGGGCGGGGCAACCCCTAGTATATATATATATAGATAGATAGATATAATCAAAGTGTTCCAAAAGAAAAAAAAAATATAATCAAAATAAACTATCCCTTGAGACACCATTGACATTCAATACGTAGACGTGTTCATGAAGCCATGAACAATGTTTTGGAATATAATGCTAGTGCACCATGTCTGGTTGGATTAATAAAAACAAAAAATAACACAAGATAAACTTTATTTCACTACAATCGGTTATACATTTTATTTTGTAATTTCATGAAGAACACACATACATATAGTCATAAACTTAATTTGAAGCGATCATCATTGTTCTTAATACTTAACAGGAAAAAGTAGAAGGTCACTTTTCTTGCCTACAGCGAGTCCAGGAGATTCTTCCATGTCCATATCTTCGACCACCATGTCTTCTGGTAATTTCCAATCAAACTGAAACAACATACTCGCCAGACCAAACTCCACCATTGTTGTCCCCATGTACATTCCAGGACATACTCTCCTACCACTTCCAAACGGTAACAGCTCAAAGTTCTGTCCCTTTGCATCAATGTTATTATCCATAAACCTCTCGGGGAGAAACATATCTGGATCTTTCCAGGTCTCCGGATCACGTCCTATAGCCCATGCATTCACATAAAGCAGTGTCTTGGGTTGAATCTTGTAGCCATTGATCTCAAATTCAGACATTACTTCTCTTGGAATCAGAAGAGGTGCTGGAGGATGTAGCCTCCATGTTTCTTTTATCACCATTTTCAGGTAATGGAACTGATCTATGTCTTCCAACGTGATCATTGTCTTGTTCTCCATATGGTTTCTGATTTCTGATTGCACTTTCTTCATTGCTTTAGGGTTTCTCATAAGTTCTGCCATTGCCCATGTCATT